>APFE030248151.1:187960-204930 GCA_000404065.3 Pinus taeda
ATATAAATTTACATTATCTCAATTAAAAGTATGAAAATAATGTTTGCTTGCTCATTTACAAAATATAAAAAGGGTTGTAAGGTACAGTGATTTGTTTGAGTTTTTCCTTTCTCTTTTATATAATTTATTTGTTAAATAAAATTGTGAATTTTTTTCCCAGGGAAAAATCACAATTTCTATTAATATGTTGAATATTACATATTGTAGATGCTTAAAGAAGCACATGCTGTAAGTTGTGGTGTACCAACTTCAGATGTTCTTGTACAGAACACCGCGTAGGGTATACTAGTAGTATTTACATAATTACATGTCTAAAAATAAACATATACATAAACTGTTATGGAGAACAAGTACTAGAAGCAGCTCAAAAAATCATGAAATCGGGCCCTGTCAGGCCCCTGTATTCTCTGATCGGTGTATGGGCGATGGTAGTACTGATAAAATTATGATCCCCCCTCTTCCTATATCAACCATAGGCCCCTAGGCCGGATCACGACCTCCTTGGATTAACTTATCGGAAATCTAATTGCGCTCCCTGTAAATGTGATGACAAATGATGGAGTCAAAGTGGGATTTCAAAATCAATGCATCATCGAGTATATTCCTGAGTGTGTGCGCATGACAAATAAATGTAATGTTGAACCAATTTATAATGATCTTAGAATCACCAAAGATTCGATGTGCCTACACTCTTCTTCTAAAGCAAAATGCAAAAGATGTCTGAGTGTCATCAATTCTGCAAAGATATTAATGTCATTTCCCAATCCCATCTGAATTTTAAAAAATATATTATTTAATAGATGTAAGAATGCCCCTCCCCCACAGCCATGCGCTTGTGCTGATCCATCAAAATAGGCCCAAGGTATGTTTCTGTTAATGGCTTCAGGGGTGATGGTTCGCAAGGGGGTAGGTTGATCATCATTGGGAATGCTGGAGTAAATGGATAATACATGTGCATAGGCTTGTGTCAAGAGAGGTTCAATATATTTGAAAATGTATTTATTGCGGATCAACCAAATAGCCCAACAAACCAATAGAGGGAGATTCCTAACTTTAGGAAGATGGGTCGAGGTCCACCATGTTTTCCAGGCCTCAAGAATGGAGTTCCTCTGCCATTGAAAGGTGATGGAGAGGGAGGAGAGAATTTGAGTCCAAAAAGCCAAAATGCTGGGGCAGTGAAGGAAGAGATGTTCAGAATCGGAGTCATGTCGGCATAAGATGCACCAGGTAGGGCCATGGAAGGAACGCTTCATTAAGTTCTCTCCCGTAGGAACTATGTGGCGGAGGACAGTCCACATGAAGAGTCTGGTACGTGGAGGGGCCTTCAATTTCCATAATAAACTCCACCACCAATCAATAACTAGTGGCTTATGTGTTGAATATATAATAGGGTAACCATCCTTCGAAGTATAATTACCATGCTTGGCATGTTCCCAAATGAGTTCATCTTCGCCATCGATTATCCTAGAATGTGATTCAGTAAGAGCATTAGTGTAGTTGAGCTAATTAGGATGCCATTGTCAGGGATGCCAATATGTATAACAGATTTCCAAGCCTGTGTGAAAATGTTAGAATTCTTTGGGTCTGCAATTTGTTCGAGATAGGTAATACCAGCATTAGATAAGTATTGAATGAGATCAGGAGGGAGCTTGAAAGCATTACCACATCTGGACCATGGATCCATACCAACATGAACTGAGGAGTCAGACCTAATTCACCAAGCCAGTCCATCTCAAATGTAAGACATGGATTTTAAGGCTGCATGCCAAATGGTTGAGATGCACGACCTATTCCAAGTGAAGAGTTTAACCCAATCAAGTGTGTGAAGGGACCATATATATTTCTGATAAACCACCTCAGTCCATAATCTTTTTGCAGTGAGAATTTGCCAACCCATCTTGGCTACCAGTGCTTTAGACAAGCATTCAAGGTTTTTTAGTCCCCATCCTCCCCATTTCTCGGGTAGTGCAATCAAGTGCGAGTGAACCCATGCATATATGTGACCATCATATTTCCCTTTCTATAGAAATTTGTAGCACAATTGTTGAATCCTCCATAATATTCCTTTTGAAATCTAGGTCATCGACATCCAGTAAATCAGAGTGGCTTCCAACACTGATTTGATTAATACAAGTCGTCCAGCTCTCGAGAGGTATTTATGATGCCAAATATTAAGTTTCCTTTCAATCTTGGCAACAAGTCACGTCCAATCATCTATCTTGTAATGAAGAGGTTTGAGTCGGAACCCAAGATACTTAAGTCCATCATCCAATGATAAAAGTGTGAAGGGAAATCTCTGATGAGCATATTGAATCTCATGTGGAAAGCATCCTGCAGAGGAGATGGTACGTTTCCCGGCATTACACTCCATACCAGTAGCTCGGCAAAATAATTGCAACAATGATAGAAAAGTGATGAATCACCAATACCCCCATTGACAAATATTAATACACCACCAACCAATACCCCCATTTGTTGATGATATTGATACCTTGGAGACGACCAAGTCTTCTTTCTTCAATAATGAGCTGGCTCAGGCCTTCCGTAACAAGAAGAAAGAGTAGGGGTGACAGGGGGGCAACCCTGTCGAAGGCCACATTTTGCATGAAAAAAATGGGAGGTAGATCCATTTATAAGAACACTGTAGGAGACCTTAGTAATGCAACACATAATCCAGTTGATGAAATCTAGGGGGAAACCTAGATGGGTTAGGAGCATTCTCAAGTATAGCCAATTACTACGATCAAAAGCCTTTGCAAGGTCTACCTTGAGAATCATACCTTTTAGCTTCATAATCTTGTTGGAATGTAAAACCTCTTATGTAGTGCCAATAGCATCATGAATTTGACGGTGATTAAGAAATACAAATTGTCCAGGTGATATATGAGCAGATAAGATGGGTTTGAGGCAGTTGGCAATGATCTTGTAAATGTAGTTGCAGAGTGAGATGAGTCAAAAGTCATTGAAAGTATCAGGGGAATCAGATTTAGGGATGAGAGCAATGAAGTTCAAGTTGAAAGCCTCATACATTCAACAACTAGTTCTACATTCTTCAATAATTTGTAGCATACCTTTCCCAAGTAATTCAAAGAAAGCCAAATAGAATTCGACCGACCATCCATCAAGGCCAAGGCTCTTATCCTTTTTAAACCATTTTAAGGTGCTCTCCACCTCCCCTTGTTGAGATCCTCAACAACCTCCTAGTAAAAAAACCTAGGAAAGAGACCAACCACCCTGAAAATTTCACCCAATGATGCTTCCTATGGGGCCTTGTAAAGTTGTCTGAAGTGAGAGGTACTAAGTAATGCAATTTGATTGAAGGAGTGGACTCTCTGACCTTCTTCATTGGTCATCTGCCAGATGGTTTTCATCGCTCGACGCCCATTTGCAAATTGGTGATAGAACTTTGTATTATCATCTCCCTCTTTTAGCCAGGTGGCACGGCTCCTGAGTCGCCAAGTTTTCTCTCTGTCTTTTAGTATCCTATTCCTTTCAGTCTCTAGTCCAATGAGGTGGGTTCTGGCATCAGAAGATGAATATCCCGGCCCATTAACATCTTCCAAATTGGTGAGTTTGGCCTCAATACTGTGTAGTTTAAGATCATCCATCTTTCTCTTGTTATAGGCCCAATCAATGGTTAATTGCTTAAGTCTAAGAAATTTTTTGGAGAAGCCTTCGGAGATAGATCGACCAGAGTCAGGGGAGTGAGCCTTCCAACAGTCTGAGACTAATCAGATATAGTCTGAGTCCTTTAACTATGTGGCGTTGAATTTAAAGGGAGATTATGGTTTGTGAGCATGACCAACAATCTCAAGATAAATGGGAGGATGATCAAATAGGTCCCCCGATCCAACCCACTGATAAGCATTTCCTTGATGAGAAAACGGTCCATCCTTCGAGCTAGCATGACCACTCTAATCTTTTGGTTCCTTCAGGTAGGTTGGAGTTGAGCCATCGGGATATCAATAAGCCGGTGATTATCCAAAAGGGCTTCCAAGGTATTAGATAAAGGACCAATCTGAGCATTGTGCCCCCAGGATTCTGCATGTCCGATGGAAAAGTTGAGGTCTCCACCCAGAATGATATTGTTAGCTTGTAAAAGGGGTGAATTGAGGAGTTGTTCCTAGAATGAAACTTGGTTGTGACAGGGTCCATATAAGTTAATCAATCTAAGTTCCACCCATAATTTAGATAAGAATATATTATCGCCAATACAACCATTCCTATCCCAGACATTTAATAGCCTTATAGTTCTAGGATTAAAACCAAAGGCAATGCCACTAGATCGCTCTTGAACATCTAGGGCATGAAATTTCCATCTAGGTACAAGTGATTCCAACACATGTATAACCAAATCAATAAAGTTAAGGGTTTCTTGTAGAAAAAGGACATACACCCATTCAGTTTCCATAAGTCTCCTGAAGGCTAGTTTTTTGGCAGAGGTAGCCAACCCACGACAATTAAGGGATAACCACTTCATGAGGGAGACGATGATAGGGTGCTTTGTGCTCTAAGAACCCTAGTAAATAGAGAGTTGTCAGCCTTCAGCTACATCAATACCAACTTAATGGATGGATTTGGAGATGGTGGAGTGTCTGCCCCATGATGGTTTGGAGGGCTTGGGAGGAGGGATGATACCAATTCCACAAACCTCCATTGTAGAGGATTTGTCCAAGGAGCGTAGATTGTAGGAGTGGGATGAGCGTGAAGAGTCTGATGCCTCCAACGAAGGGACAGTCAGGTGGGGGTTTGGGAAGGAAGGAGGCATATTAGAAAAAATAGGAGGGGGTAGTACGGGGGGGAATGACAGGGGAGATGATGCAAATGCAAATGACAAGATGCAATGTGATAAAGAGGATGACAAAAATGATTCAGAAAGAGAAACTGATGAAACAAAAGAACATGAGGGAGGGTTACCCGATGAGAGCGTTGCAATGACAGCCACACAAGATTTGGTAAGAGGAGACGAGGGAGGGCGAACTAGAATGGAGACTTGCTTCTTCTCTTTAGCCTTTGTCTTAGACTGATTACCAGGAGTTGTGGGTGTTCGTTGATCTAATGTACTTGGCTTGTCTATCATTCCAATATTCTCAGACGCATTTTCTGAATGGGGAACAAATAGTACCAGGGGGCATTCCTTATATAAATGTCCAACCTTGTGGCATCATCTGCATCTGGAGGGCACCCCTTCGTAGTTAAGAATCTGTATTCAAGTGAAATGCTTCCAGTGTAGGGTAATTTGTTCCTCCAAACCCTCTCTAGTATCAAGTTGAACTAGGATGCGAGCTAATGACATATTGTCGGAGATAATGTAGGATTTGTCATAATCCAGGAAGGTACCAAGAGCGTTTCCAATTTGGTGAAAGACCAACCCCCAATTTCTCCCACTCCAGATCAAACATGGGACTCCATCGCTTGAGAAAGACAGGTGCAAGTTCGATATGCTAGTATTTCGAAAGCACCCACGAAGTGTAGTTTGAACGCTGGAACCGAAGGGCAAACCATCCACGTGAGAGAGTGGTAACTGATGACAGTTCAGAGAGGATTTGTCCCCAAATTTCAATAATCCATTGTCGTAGCCTTACAGTGGAGTATGTTCGCCTGCAGACATGCCCGACCAGAACTCGATCCACTGTATCAACAACTTCCCCAATTTGTATCCCTTCTCCAATCTGAGGGAGTTGTCCTTGTTCCTGGCTTTGACACACTTGGACTTCTTCACTAGTTTAGAGGGATTATTAGCCTATGGATCATAGGAGGATTCAGGAGGGGGGTTCAAGGAGTCATCAACCCTAGGATCAGAGCCACATTCAACCAAGTTGATAGGGGGGCCGTCAAAATAGCCAGATGGGAGGGGAGAAGATGCGAAATGAGTAAGCATTTTCAGTTGAGGAGGTGGAGGCCCAAGGGGATGAACCAGGAGGAAGGGTGTCGGTTTTGATAGCGAAATGTGAGGGAAATCAACTACAGGGGGGATAGGTGAATAGCCCGACGGGTAATAGGGAGAGGTAGAGACAAATCATGTAGTTAGGAAATGTAGGGATGTCGGAGAAGGGAGAAGGTAATCAAAACCCAACCAAGGATTCAAATTTGCAGGCGAGGAGAATATCAGACGTGAGGAGCTAGGGCAAGATGGAAAAATCGGTGAAACGACCCTAGGGTAACCATCATGGGAGATTGAAGGAGAAGACAGTGACGCATCCGGTAAGGGAGGGGAGGGGGCGTAGTTGTCCAAATGGGCACATATACAAACATGTCATCCAAATAGTCAACCAAATCTTCCTCCATATCCCCCGACCTGCCGACAGACCGTGATGGGCAAGCGGAAGATCCCAACGCCAGATGCCAGAAAAAGTGACGAAAAAGAGGTAAACGGAGAGTTCCCGGAGTCTCTCACTTGGAGTAGGGCACAAGGGCAAAGCTCTCAACCGACAACTACAAATCTGAATACCGTACCCACTCAGATTCACTACAAAACGGGTGTAATCACGCCATCTTCCCTCCTCAATAAAATTGTAAATTATATGTATTTATTTAATTTTTTTAAATACATAAATAGTTTATATTAAAATATAATTTACAATATATAATATATAAAACTAATTCTTAAATTTTCTTATATATATATAATCTGAAACTTAAAAAGTAAAATTATCAAAGGTTAACCCTATTGTTTAATATTTAAATAATTTTATATTAACATATACTTAAGTAAACTCTCACATACATAATCTTTAAATTTCCTCTTTAATTTAAATAACTCAACCAATTGTTATCAATTTTATTTCATTTTTGAATAATTTTATATCAAACATATCCCAAATGGAATTTTTTTTAATAAAATGCATTGATTTACATTAATAATTTTTTTTTGGTTGATAAGTGGGTGAATCCTGAAAATCATGCTTACCCTATCACTGAGAGGCCACGACTTAGGGACATCTATGCCGTCAAAGTCACCCAGGGATCGCACCCAGCGTGAGCCGCAATAGCAAAAACCATGCTAGATTTTTTGGTATTAGCAAGACTAGAACCAGTGACCTTTGCTTACAAAGCGCCTTAACAACACACTCCTTCACCAACTATTCTAAATCTCTTTGATACATTAATAAATTTATTATAAATACTAAAATAAATATAAATTCAGGAAATAAATTTTTTACAACCATTTAAATTTATTATAATTTTAAAAACAAATATCTATTAAATAATGTAAATGAACATTAAGATCAAATGTAATATTAAAAACTTTTTAAAATAGTTTGAAGAAATTATTTATTAAATAAAACATATAAACAAATTAAATATAACATTAAAAGCTTTCTAAAATGTTTATATCACCCTATAATCTCAATTATCACGTTTTTTACAAATCTAATATTATCAAAGAATAGCGTTAATGGTCACGTGGATAGCAGACTATTTTAACTTTCTAAAATGCTCGCTATAAAATCCCCATTATCACTTGGTTTACCAATTTAATAATATGAACGAATAACTTTAAAGGATACGCAGAATACTCTGTATTAATACAATGCTCGTCGAATCCCCATTATATAAAATATTGTATAATGAATTGCTAATTAAATTTTATATAATAAAAAATAGAATTGTATTTAGTGTGATATTTTAAATTGTTAGTGGAAAAAATTGAAGTGAAATTTTAATTTGGGTTATTTAAATTGGTTTTTGTTAATGACGGTTGAAAATGAGGTTAGTAATGACGGTTCACGTCGTCCACGACAAACTGTTTGAGCATTTCCTTCGCGATATTATTGTTTTATCCGGGGTGGAGATGTGGTATTGGTGTCCACAAATGCTTCAATGAAAACTTCTTATATGGCAATTGGATCGAGGGATGGATGGTTGTTTCACAAATTTTATAAGCTTTGCACTTTAGTATTATCTACCGCTTCATATTTATTTAATGGTCTCCGTATATGATAGGAAGTGAGAAGCTCATGGGTTTCTTATGTGTAATATGCAGGAGGAAGAGTGAGCACCATGTCCTAATAACATTGCGTTTCAAGTTTGTATTTTGGTGGTAAAATGGGTAATAACGTTGTGCTTTCAGGTTTTATTTTGGTGGAAAATTGAGTAAATAGATTTCAAAGTTATATTTTACTATTATAATTATATTAATAAATGTTAATAGGCTTATATCAACAAATATATATATCAATTATAATATTAAAAAATTAATGGTATTAATAGTTAATTATTAACAAAAGAGCAAATATATATAATAATTTAATGAAACAAAAAAATAAGAAAGACAAGATTTCAATCACAAAAATAAAACAAGTAACTAATAAAAATATTATATGTTGAATGCCATCGGACCAAAAAATTAAGAGATATGATCAACTAATATGTTTATGTATATATTTAATAATAAAATAAGTCACTTTAAATGAAAACAATAGAAAAAATTTTAATTCCATGAAAAAAAATAAAAAATAGTAACTAATAGAAATGCAAGTTTTAAACAACCCATAAATAACACCTCAATCATAGCATTACAAAAAGGTCAAAAAAATCATCAATAATAAAAAATAATAAAAATTGGAATTACTAATATTAACTATAGATAAGCGTTATAAAATTTTTGGTCCAAAGACAAAATAATCCAACAAAGGAACACTGAATGTATTATATCATTGCCTAAAAGATATAATAGGATATTAAATAAATAAAAACCTTTTATATTAATTAATTAAATTATATTATATTAAATAATGATAATTATATATTATTACCTAATTAATATTAATAATAATATAAAAAATAATATAATAAATAGAAATAATAACAACATATATGTTTAATAACATTTAATAAATTATAGTTATAAATTTTTAATAAATAATATTGAAGTAATTATGAAATAAACATTTAATAAAAACCAAACAACAATTCAAATGTGGTTGATAGGAAATTCAACTTTAAACACTCCACTAGAACATAGTTATTAAACGTTGGCCTCTCCCAAAACACATCGAGACTAATGATAAAAGTTGCACCAATACAAATCAACAGGATACTGATTATGACCATTCATGCTTTCCAACCAATTCCTTCTCGTACTGTCTTGCATTTTTGCATAATGTTGAAAAGAAAAAAGGCAGTGAAATCCACAAACCATCTATTGATTTCACTCTTGATATAGTTGTAAATGTTAGACCCCACCTCTCTTTTTCTCCAATATCTATGGTGGCACGTTGCAAGGGAATAATATTAAACCCAAGGGATAAATATTATAAATCCAAGGTATAAAACCCTAAGATAAATATTATAAACCCTAAAATAAACATGGTTGACCTTGATTTACCATCTTTGATTTTCATACTGAGACGATGCTTGTCATAATGTGACGTTGAACCATGGTTCACCATGGTTGATTTTCATATTGAGACAATCTTTAACACAGTGACTTTGGACCATCATAGACCATGGATGACCATTATTGTAAACCCAAGGGATTTATATTAAACCCTAGGATTAATATTATAAACCATATGAATAATATTATACCTTAGGAATATGAACCAAATAAACCCAAGGGATTAATATTATAAACCAAAGGGAATAATAAACCCAAGAGATTAATTCTAAAACCCAAAAGTATTATAAACTCAAGGGAATAATATTGAACCCAAGGGATTAATATTATAAATGCAAGGTATATAAACCCTAAAGATATTGATATTATAAAACGAAGGGAATAATAAACCCAAAGGATTATAAACCCAAGGGAATAATATTAAATCCAAGGGATAAATATTATAAACCCGAGGAATGTAAACCCTAAGATAAATATTTGTCATAATGCGACATTGGAATATGGTTTACCATGATTAATTTTCATATTGAGACAACATTTGTCACAATGGTTGGACAATGGTTGACCATCGTTGACCATGATTGACCTCCATATTGAGACAATATTTGTCATAATGCGATGTTGGACCATGGTTGTGACCATGTGACGTTGGGCCAAGAGAAAGTCTTTGTCACCATGTGACTAGGGTTGACCATGATTATTGACCATGGTTGACCATGATTGAACCCAAAGATATTTTAAGCCCAAAGGAATAATTTTAAACCCAAGGGAATAATTTATAAATGCAAGGCATATAAACCGTAAAGGGATTGATATTATAAACCCAAGAGATTAATACTAAAAACCCAAGGGATTAAAAACCCAACGAATTGATAATGTAAACCCAATTGAATAATATTAAACCCAAGGGATTTATATTATAAGCCCAAGGTATATAAACCCTAAGATTAAATATTATAAACCCAAGAGAATAATATTAAACCCAAGGGATAAATATTATAAACCCAAGGAATATAAACTCTAAGATAAATATTATAAACCCTAAGATAAATATTTGTCACAATGCAATGTTGGAATATGGTTGACCATGATTCATTTTCATATTGAGACAACATTTGTCACAATACGATGTTGGAAAATTGATGACCATCGTTGACCATGGTTGATCTCCATATTGAGACAATCTTTGTCACAATGCGACGTTGGACCATGGTTGACCATGGATGACCACAGTTGTGACAATGTGACGTTGGACCATGGTTGACCATGATTATAAACCCAATATATTTATATTAAACCAAAATATTAATATTTTAAACCCTATGAATAATATTATACCTTGGCAATATGAAGCCTTAGATTAATAAACCCAAGTGATTGATATTTAAAACCCAAGGGATTTATATTAAACCTTAGGAGTAATATTATAAACTCTGTGAATAATATTATACCATAGGAATTGAAATATGGCAACAAGAATATTCCAATTTAATTTGTCCTTGAATTAAATTATGAATTAAAATTGAATTTAGTCTTAACAGCTACTTGGAAATAATTAATTAATTTATTTTAAATTAATTAGTTGGAGAAATTCAAGTTAGAAGTCTTTACTGAAGTCATGCAAGAGTTATCCCTTAAATTAAGGAGATAAGATTGAGTTATATTTGAGTTGTAATTAGTTAACTCGGTTTACTGAGTTAAATCCAGTTAAATTAGTTCCAAACTATTTGAGGAACTAATAGTGAGTTAACAGTCAATTGATGCATTAATGCACTCAGCTAGTGCTACTCTAGTTAACTAAAGATTCCCTCATCAAAAGCTCATGCATGTCTATTATGAGAAAGACCCGGTTGAGATTAATGTTCAAGGACAGTGTACTATCAGTTGCATGTGTTTTCTCATTGAGAAATCTCATGCATGCAGTCAAGGATTGATCCTTGAGGAATGCACAGTTTTGAAGGTTTGTTATTCCACTTGGTAATAGGCTAATCATCCACAACGAACAACGCAAGGAAATAGGAGCTTGGAGGGCAGGGAGGATGGCTGGAGAGAAGCCAAGATTACATATGAACATCTGTGAGGATTGTATTGAGAGCTGGCTAGCTATGATAGCTAAGTCTTTGTATAATTCCTATGTGTTTCCACCATGTATGATAATACAATAGTGTGGGGTTTTTATCTGAGACTTTCCCCAAAGTATTTTCATGTGTATTGTGACATTGATTCTTCTTCTTCTGGTTATATTATTCAGATCGATCTTTAAGCTTTCGCAGATTGATAATAGAAGTAGGTTATAATATTTTGCTTTGATTTATATCGGGTTAACCTATCATAGATTTTCTACATGGTATCAAAGCTGTGAACAATATATTGAGAAGAGAATGCGAAGTTTGAAGTTTGGGGTTGCAAGTGAAAATCAAATTCATATCATACTTCAAGGTTGGCCAATGGCATTCTATGGCTTGAGACTCGAGTATGCCTTGGAAAGTAGCTCGAATTACATAGCATGGAAAGATAGAACGAAGGTTGTATTAGAAGATAATGGATTGGAGGAATTCATTGATCAAGAAATCCCAAAGCTAGATTCAACTAATGCACAAGAGTTGGCTGAGTGGAATAAGTGTGTGGCGAAGGCGAGACAGATCATCCTTGAGGGAGTTCGAGACCATATTGTCTCGAGTCTCCATGGGAAGGATACTCCATTTTCAATGTGTAAGACATTAAAGAACCTATACCAGAACAGTAGTGACCAGAGGAAATTGGTGCTCAAGGATAAGCTTTGAAGAATCAAGGTGGACAAGGGAAATATTATTTCCACATATCTGAACAAGCTCACCACCTGCAAAGATGAGCTTGGCAGTGTGGGAATAACTATTGCCAATGATGATATGGTGAGCCTCGCTCTCCTTGGCCTTCCAAAGAGTTGGAATAGCTATCAGGACTTTGTGAATGGAAGGGAGAAACCTCCAAATTGGGAATGACTGTGGTCGGATCTTATGCAGGAGGAGATTAGGAGGAGCACATGAGATGGTTCTTCATCCAAGAATGATGACGAATAAAATCTGGCCTTAGCAAGTAAGGCAAGGAAAGGGAAGGGGAAGGCTTCCCATTTCAAATCGAATTCTTCTCATGGAGGGAAGAAGGGTGACATGCCTAAAGTAAGATGCTTTAATTGCCACAAGATGGGACATTATGCAACTAATTGCCCATCGAAGAAGTCCAATAAGGGATCCTCGGAAGGATCAAAAGGTGAGGCATTAGCCTCTTAGTTCGAAATGGACTTTACCCTCATCGCATGCATGGTGTCATCGATGATGGGTCATGTTTGGTATTTTGACAGTGGAACCTCATTCCACATGACCAGTGATAAAAACTTATTCAGTGCCTTGGAGGAGAAAGACATCAAGATGCACATAGAGATGGGTGACGACGAAAGGTATAATGTTTCACGAGTGGGCACGGTTGCCTTTCAGAGGGAGCATGGAGCTCCTCTCACCTTGACAAATGTGATGTATGTGCCTGGACTGAAGAAGAACTTGGTATCGATCACAATTTTGGAGGACAAAGGCTACGATGTTGTCTTCAGTAAAGGAAAGGCATTCCTAAGACACATAGCCACAGTTTAGACCAAGAAGATAGGAATTCGAGTGAAGAATCTCTATAAACTAGAGGTAGATGATTGTGCAACATTGAGTACGAAAACAGAATTGGCGCAAAGCCAAGACATTGGAAAGTTGTGGCACAGGCGGTTGGGCATTTTGCATCATGGGGATTTGAAGATAATGCAGCAGATATCTATAGGACTTCCCAAAGGTAAACTTGAGTAAGTTGACACATGCAAAGGTTGTACCTTGGGAAAGTACACCAAGTCTTCCTTTCATGATTGAGACAATCGAGCAGAGGCTATCTTAGAGTGAGTTCATACCAATTTGTGTGGACCATTCTCGACGGCATCCACATCAAAGCAAAGGTATTATGTGATTTTCATTGATGATTATTCTTGTAAATGCTGGATTTATTGCATGCAAAAGAAGGACCAAGCCTTCACAAAGTTTTGTGAGTTCAAAGCTTTGGTCAAGAAAGAGTCAGGGAAGAAGATCAAGGCCTTGAGATGTGGCAACGGTGGAGAATATGTCTCTCAAGAGTTTAGGGACTTATGTGCAGCAGAAGGAATTAAAAGAGAGTTGATGGCACCTCATAACCCACAGTAGAATGGGTTGGCCGAGGGGAAGAACATAACTATTGTAGGGGAAGCACAAGCAATGTTGCATGACCAAGGCCTACCACTTCACTTGTGGGCTGAGGCATGCAACACAGTGGTCTATTTGCAAAATAGAAGGCCGCATCACATACTTGGGATGAAGACACCAGAGGAAGCTCTCTCCAGTAAGAGACCAGATGTGGGTCACTTCAGGATCTTTGGCTCATTAGTATATTGCCATGTGACAAAGGATGCACAGAAGAAGCTTAAGCCGACAACAGAGTTGGGGGATATTTGTGGGACACTGATACACCTCACAACTATCTGGTGTACTTGCTTACCAGTTAGAGGACAGTGGTTACCAGTTAGAAAGCCATGTGAGTTTACCTTGAGAGAGAGCTCCAACTACAGGTTGTGGAGGAACTATTGGTTCCTAAGGAGGAGGATCCTTAGATTGATGTGGAGAAGCTACATGCAGAGGTTCCAAGAGTGGAGACATCCACTCAAGCAGAGTCTTCCAGAGATGGACGGAAACACATAAGAGAAGCTGACAGGTTGTTGGAGAATGCGAGAGAGAATGTGGGAGCAACATCTTCTTAGTGCAGACAGAGGAGGTCACCTGAGAGGTACATTACATACATGGCCCTTGTTGGGGAGTGTGTTGAGACTGAGCCATCTTCCATTGAGGAAGCAGTGCAACAACCGATTTGGGTTGATGCTATGGTGGAGGAGTATAACTCCATAGTTCGAAACAATGTTTGGCACGTGGTTCCGAGACCAAAGAACAAGTCAATTGTGAGTTCCCGTTGGCTTTACAAGGTAAAGCAAGCTGCTGATGGTAGTGTGGAGAAGCATAAGGCAAGATTTGTTGCCCGTGGCTTTTCACAGGTCGAGGGGATTAACTATGACGATACTTTTGCTCCTGTCACAAGGTACTCACCTATCAGATCTATGTTGGCACTATCAGCACAAATGGGTTGGAAGATCCATCAGATGGATGTGAAGATTGCATTCCTCAATGGCGAGATTGAGGAATAGGTGTACATAGAGCAACCGAAAGGTTTTGAGACCTTCGATTGTGAGTCGCATGTGTGCCGACTCAAGAGAGCTTTGTACGGGTTGAAGCAAGCACCTTGTGCTTGGCACACCAGGATAGACAACTACTTCATTGGATTGGGCTTCACAAAGAGTGAAGTGGATGCGAACCTATACCACATCGTGGTGAAAGGTAATTTGTTGATCATCGTACTTTATGTTGATGATCTCATATTGACTGGTGATGATCAGTTGATTGTGTCTTGCAAGAAGGACCTTGCAAGAGAATTCAAGATGAAAGACATGGGTCTCATGCATTACTTCCTTGGCATGGAAGTGTGGCAGAAGGATGGGGAGTTTTTTGTGTCTCAGGGAAAGTATGCCAATGAGATACTCAAGAGATTTGACATGGAGAAGTGCAAGCCCATGCAGACTCCTCTAGCAGGTAACTGGAGGAAGGAGGTTGCTACTTTAAGAAAAGTGGTAGAGGCTACTGTGTACAGGTAGCTTGTGGGTTCACTGATGTACTTAATGAACACACGACCAGATTTGTGCTATGCGGTGAACCAACTCAGTCAAGCGATGGTTCAACCTACCAAGATGTTTTGGAAGGTGACAAAGCATGTATTGAGATACCTCAGAGGCACGTCTCAGTATGGATTATGGTACAGACGGATAGAGGGAGTGACATTATAGGGCTTCACTGATGCAGATTGGGCAAGGAGTCCATGAGATCAGAAGAGCACATTAGGAGGGATTTTCAACCTTGGGTTAGCGATATTTTCTTGGTACAATAGGAAACAGAGGTCGGTTGCACTCAGCTCGGCAGAGGCAGAATACATGGCTACAAGTTAGGCAACATGTGAGGCCATTTGGATGCGGAAAATCCTAGTTGGTTTGTTTGATTAGAGGATGGATCCAACTGTGATCTATTGTGATAATAGGAGTTGTATCAAACTCTATGAGAATCCAATATTTCATGATAGGTCCAAGCAAATTGACATCCGATATCATCATCTCAGAGACTGTAGCGAGGAGGATCATGTGGCTGCAGTATATTTTGACAGAGGAGCAAGATGCTGACATTTTGACAAAGGAATTGTCAAAGTGTAAATTCAAGTTCCATAGAGACAGGATCGGGGTGGCAGATAATCCCTTTCTTGTTGAGAGGGAGTGTTGAAATATGGCAAAAATAATATTCCAATTTAATTTGTCCTTGAATTAAATTGGGAATTAAAATCGAATTTAGTCTTAACAGCTACTTGGAAATAATTAATTAATTTATTTTAAATTAATTAGTTGGAGAAATTCAAGTCAGAAGTCTTTCTGAAGTCATGAAAGAGTTATCCCTTAAATTTAAGGAGATAAGATTGAGATATATTTGAGTTGTAATTAGTTAACTCAATTTACTGAGTTAAGTCCAGTTAAATTAGTTCCAAACTGTTTAAGGAACTAATAGTGAGTTAACAGTCAGTTGATGCATTAATGCACTCAACTAGTGCTACTCCAGTTAACTGAAGATTCCCTCATCAGAAACTCATGCATGTCTATTTTGAAAAAGACCCAGTTGAGATTAATGTTCAAGAATAATGTATTGTCAGTTGCATGTGTTTTCTCATGGAGAAAACTCATGCATGCAGTCAAGGATTCATCCTTGACGATTGCACAGTTTTGAAGGTTTGTTATTCCACTTGGTAATAGGCTAATCATCCACAAGGAACAACGCAAGGAAATAGGAGCTTGGAGGGCAGCGAGGAAGGCTAGAGAGAAGCCAAGATTGCCTATGAGCATCTGTGAGGATTGTACTTAGAGCTAAGGCTTTGTATAATTCCTATGTATTTCCACCATATATGATAATACAATAGTGTGGGGTTTTTATCTGAGACTTTCCACAAAGTATTTTCATGTGTATTGTGTCATTGATTCTTCTTCTTCTGATTATATTGTTCAACTCGATCTTTAAGCTTCCACAGATCGATAGTAGAAGTAGGTTATAGTATTATGCTTTGATTTATATTGTATTATTGGGTTAACCTATCACAGATTTTCTACACTAGGAATGTGAACCTTTAGATTAATAAACCCAAAGGATTGATATTATAAACCCAAGGGATTAATTCTAAAACCCTTGTGTTTATAATATCAATCCCTTGGGTTTATTAATTTTGAGAAGCGACATTGAATAAATTGCAATGCAATGTAACATTGTGACAATGAGTATTAGATAAATTGTCATGTTGCAACAATGTTTGTCATAATGCGACGTTGGATTGATTTTTGCACAACCAGATGCCACTAAAAATGTCATACTCAAATCCCTTTCGAATTATTTCATTAGAAATCTCACATACATCATGAATGCTAACATTTAGGCAATGCAAGGAATTAAAT
>APFE030248151.1:205609-218886 GCA_000404065.3 Pinus taeda
AAAAAAAAAAATCCAATTTTATATTTGTATTTCTAGTATTTTACTTATAATCAATTTACAATATAATGCATTTCAATTTTTAAAAATAAAAATACATTTCAAAACATCAACCATAATTTCTAAACTTCATAATCTATTAATCACGCGGGAACTTATCATTGAATTTATTAATATTTTTTTTGTAAGCTTGGTGATTCCTTTTTATTAATTTTCATAAATAAGGTAGGTTACATCCATATATCTATGAGTTAGGCGGCCTCAACCGGCCCGGTGGGAAACCAGGTATGTTGGCCACCTTACTGCAAAATAAGCCATTCATAAACAAAAAACTAAAAGTTTGTCCAACCATGCCATATACACCTGAGAGTCTTTGTACCTCCTATGCACTAGATAACTGTAAACATAACTACTAATAATTCTATAACTATATAAGAGCATTCATAAAAGATCTGGGGTGCACTGTCACTGTGGACCCAGGAAGCTTCGAGTGTAGAATGCACAGGATATGTTTCTCGATTTGGCTCAGTCGTCCACTCTATTGTTGCAACTAAAACTTGATTTTTTCTAATTCCTTCATTAACTCCGTCTTCTCACCATTTCCCCGAGGGCTTGCATGCTTGTTTAAAGGTGACAATGCACGTTAGTCTAAGGGGATTGTTCCACGACCTTCGCCATAATGCTTTTCATCATCCAAAATAGATGACTGGTTTGTTGATATTGAGTTACTCTCCCTCTCGTATAACCTGGGTCTAGTGCTATCTCCTACCACTCATCTAGGTCCATCTCGAAATATTTCTCTGCTTGGCGAATATCCTCCTCCGACTTTGGAATAAGTTGCTTTACCGAGTTCAAGCTGCTAGCTTAGTAGGCTTGAGTTGTTGCATCAATGATGCTCAATACCTACTTGCACCCACAACCCCTCCCTGACACCCCGCTAGAAGAGTTGGGTAGGCTTCCCGAGGCCAGGCCAACCTTCCTTTGCCTCCCACGGCCTTTGTTCCCCCTCCATTTCTTCTTACCCCCTTTTCTTGAGCCATGTTTCTTCCTCGATCTGTCGAATTCTTTTCTCCTTCTTTCTCTTTAAACTTTACTCTTACCCAGGGCCACGGGATGGGAACTTGTTGCAACCAGTGGTGTCGTCCCTCCAGAATACCTGCTACAAAGTCAAAGAATACCAGACAAGTAAGAATATCCTTCCACTGTCTGCTATGGATTGAATACCAACACAGAATTATTATGTCCTCGTGATTACCAACCTTCCCCTACCCAATGATGAATTGGACTGGACAGGATGGATCCATACTAACAAAATTCATATTAATTGGCCAATCAATTTTGCTATGACTAAAGTGGATTATAAGTTTTCTGTGGGGCTGAGTCCCTCTCCCCCTAAACCATCTACATAGCAACCCCTTATTGGGCGTTCGGGCTTTGGAATTTGGACCTGAATTGAGCAGGGTCAATTTCTCTTTCTCCTTTGAATCCCAAACCCTCCTCCCATCTCTAAATTGATTGTCACTCACACCAAGGAGCACAACCCAAGGAAAATGTCGCCAGAATCTCAGACTAACTCTGTAGAACCTCCCCTCTGTCCTCTTTGTTGGAAATACTGAGGGGGGGTGAATCAATATTTCTTTTTTCGACTATTGTTTTACCAGTTAAATAATTTATATTTAGAACACAAGATGAACAACAATAATAAATACTTTTATTAATATAATCTTTGTAGTGAAATAGATACAATATATAAGTGGTTGCAATCAGTTGCCAAGCTCCAAATCGGACTTTGGTGAGGCTCCAACCTCCAGAGCACAACTCTATTTCGCCAAGACACCAATCTTGGACTTAGGAGCACCAACTCCAAAGGACTTCAATCCTTCCATTTTCTGAGACACTAGTCCCAAAGAATCCTATCCTTCCTACTTTTGAGGCATCAACCCCAAGGACTCCAATCCTTCTTTCCTCTGAGGAACCAACCCCAAGGACTCCAATCCTTCTTACTTCTAAGGCACCAGCCCCAAGGACTTCTATCCTTCTTACTTCTGAGGCACCAGCCCCAAGGACTCCAATCCTACTTATTTCTGAGGCACTAGCCTCAAGGGTTCTAACCCAATCTTGTCAAGGTGCATTTGATAGTAATGTTGTGCTCTCAGAACTCTTCTCTACTGAGTTTTGTCTGATTATAGCTTCACTGCAGTCTCCAAGCTACAACATCAATGACAACCAATATTCTTATGAAGAAGTCTTTACAGCTCTGCACACTACCCACACATAGTCTCCAATAGCCTTCATGCTCTCTGATAATGTCTTCACACAACGTTAGTCAGTCTACTATTAGCAGAACTAAGCTTTGCATAAAGAAAAACTTCCTGTTCAAGCTTATGTTCTATGCTGGCTACTTCTCCCCTTCGACTGTCTGCTGTCTTGTTGGCCCTTTGGCCCTCTTTCTATTATGTTGGATCCTCTCACTGCCTGTGTCTCCTCTAGCTTTTTCCCACAAAAATGTTCACCAATGTTCAACAACCTTCAACAACATAAAAGGCAATGTTCTCTTCTTTTCCTATTTGTTATTCATTCCTCATGCCTCTGTTTGTCAGTTTCCTCTCTTCGCTGACCCTTTGGCTTCCTCCTCAGTCTCTGTGGTTCCTTTGTTTCTTCGTGCTCGCCAACGCTCCTGAGACACATTAGTTCTTAATAGAGGTCCACAAATTCACAGATAAATCATGTCTTACATTAAAATGTAACAATGCTCCTTTTTACAATAATTACAGGCATACACAGAGACGACATTGTTTAACGGATACCCACGTCCCAATTGCAATCACAATCGGCTTGATTCAACCTCATGAATTATACTTCAGGCCTCCTGAACTATCGAGAGCATTATTCAATTGCATTTTTGCCTCAAAGGCCCACGCACGGAAAATATTAGATACACAGGAAAATCAGAAGAAAAAAAAAAAACACGAGCAAAACACTAAGGGCAGACTTCAATTTTAATTCACCCACAACTATTCCTGTATTTGATCCGCAACATATGTCGCAATCGGCGCTCAAGGCTTCTAGGAGTTCTTTATATAGCGACCTCATGACATCGCCGATGGCCAACAGGCCGATCCTCCTATGGACGCGATATAATAATAGGGTGTTATATAATAGGACCATCAGGTCTGCATACATTATTGCAATCACCACTCTCGGAGGTTCTTTTATAAGTCGAGCCTAAAACATTGCCAATGGCAGATGGCCGATATCGGATGCGATATTATATTAAAATATTTATAATAGGTCCATCGGGTCCATAGCTCTATCGCAATCGACGCTTTCATGTGGCAAGGCTTTATGGCTTGTGATATAGCGACGGATGCGATATTACAATAGGCACGATATAATAAGGTCGCGGGTCCGCATGTATTATAGAAATCAATATACTCCGCTCCTTTAACTTTGTTTATATATACATTGCTTTGTTGTTTTAACTCTGTTTATATGCTCCTCCGCTTATGCACCTTACTCTTGGCATATGTGATAGCTCTACTCCTCTGATAGTTCTTCCTATGGCATTGTTGCTCTGATAGTTGTTAATGCATATATAGATGGGTTTTGGCGTCCGATAGCTCCTGATTATGTAATCCGCTTCCTCTAGTGGCTCTGTTTTGGCATATATATGTGTTATATATATATGGCTCCTCTGTTTTCTCCTCTTCTTTGGCATATATATGGCATATATATATGCTCTGTTTTGCTCGATCTGTTTGCTCCTGTAGCTTTGAGAACTCAGTTTTGGCATATATATATTACATATATATATGGCTTCTCCTATAGCGCCTCTTGCTCCAATGTGGCTCCTCTGGCTTGGCAGTGTCTTTCAAAGACCTCCTTGCATATATGAATGCCTCTCTTGCTCTGATATCATGTGCTATGCTTTGATCTACCTCCTTTGGTAACTCCTCTTGCTTATGGCTTGGTTATCCTGATGGCCTTGCTCCTATCTCTTCATGGATCTGCTCTGCTTCCCCTTGGCTTCATATCGTCACCTAGTATCTAGAATATTTCCATATTGACATCAATGACAACCTAGGTCAACACGCTCTACTAACCCCATTGGAGGGCAATGTTCGTCTTCCCTCATTTCGACTTCTTCTACCCTGCATGCCCAAATTTGCGACAAAATCCCAAATTTCACAGACACCAAGACAAGAAGTACAATTTTCGTTGGCCCTCCCAGGTACTAGACGAGGTCGTTCCCCTCACTACTCAAAAACCCATTACCCCCAAGCCCCGACATAGATAAATTACCCTTAGAGGGTTGCCTACTCATCTTCTTTTTAACTGAATTGGCAGGGTTCAGATTGAATACATACTAGAGAGCGCTTCCAAAATTTGTAAACGACGTCTTCCTCCGACAACAAGAGACCCACATGAATGTGATCACCTAGACAATGTTCCACCACCACAAGACCTTTCTTGCCCACACTGCTTTCATACATTTTCGAAATGAACCTTTGCCCACTCTAGATGGCCTTAAATCCTCCCATCTCCCATGAATTAACTCCCACATGCTCGCTACCACCTTTTCAACTTTTGGTTGCATTCAGAGGGTGGTGGGTACCTTACTCTTTGCCTTCATGGCCTCGTACATCCCATTAATTCTGGCTTGCACCCCAATCAGGGGTGGTGATTCCTACTCTCCTCTTACTGTTGATTATCCTTGTTATCTTTCTCTAAGATACCTTGGAGTTGAGTCCAATCTCCCTCCAATGGATTGGGTGGCTAAGCCATATCGATATTCCTACCTTGATGCCCACAACCCCAGTTTTCCAGGAAATTAGCTACTCTGTTTCCTTCCCTTCTCACATGCGAGGTGAATATATAGTTGAATGTGGGCATGATCTCTTCCACCTCCTGCACCAAATGAGCTCATCGCCAACTATGACTTATTTTCTCCCAATGGGAGCCTTGGCTTATATTCTTAATTGTGTCCACGACCAAATGAGAATCCTCTTCAATCACCAGTGTTTTGTAGCCCACTTTCTGGGCTAGAAGTAGGCCTTGTTTAGCAACAATGAACTCTACCTCATTATTACTAGCATACCCACAGTTTGCAACGAATATGAGTTGGGTTTTCGTTTCATGATCCATAAATAATCCTCCAAAGCCAACATTTCGAGGGTTTCCTTTCGAGGCCCCATCGAGGCTAAGTTTGATAAATCCTTGCGGAGGCCTTGTGAAGGATATTGATAATGCAATAGGGTACTTCAATACTTTCCATGAGTTGGGGGCTACCATGCTTGCTACTAGATTAGTGGCTTTAGGATGCTAGCTTCAGTTGGACCTACATGCTAGTCATCCGAGTGCCATTGCTTTGATAGAATAGTCTCTCTTATGTTCTAAGTGATTTCTTCCCGTATTGTCTCTTGAGAATTATGTATGTCATTGAATATTTTGTTGTTTCTTTCTTTCCATAGGGCCTAAACTACAAAACCCAAGACTAGTTTCCAAGCTCTGTTAACAATGGGCTCGATAAAATCCCCTTGCACCATTGAATTATGGTTTCTTTAATACTCTTGATATCCTTGTCAAGGTGACCAAAATCATTCCTGACCTAACTCCATTTTTGGTTTACAAAGGGGCAAGAATTCAATAGGTGTTCCAAAGTTTTAGTGTGTTGTTCACAGAGGACACACCAGGATGGACCTTATTGGCCTCTTTTTTGAAGTTGATCCCAAGTTATGATTCTCCCATGGCTGACCAATCATAGGAACTGGATTATTTGCGACTAGTGTTTGCTTGTCTAGATCTTCTTCCATAGGGGGCATTGGTGATTTTGGTGCTCGTCTACTCAGAGCTTATAGGCCTCCTTAATTCTTAAAGTACCTTTGATCATGTATCCCCATCTAAAGATGTCTTCCCCCTCTTGATATGTTATTTTCCTTTATTGGAGTTCATGTTCCATAGCTTTATGAGGTTGGTGGATTTTTCCAGTCCCCTATCTCCTTCCATTTCCACCATCCTTCATTTTTTGGGTCATTTTTCCAAAACTAGTCCTCCATATAATAATTCTTGTTGGTTGTGTATAAGAAAATCTCTCCAAGGTCATGTTGACTAAAAAGTTTTTCTCTTTGTTTCCATGAGTCCTACCAAAATAATGTTGCGTGCCCATTTCTTATTTCCAAAATTAGAGTTGTTTTATAAGGTCCCTATTCTTTGCTGCCAAATTCCAAATTGGTGATCCTTGTGGAGGGCCCCTGTATCTAAGGATATCTTTAGGATGGATAGGCATACTGTATTTCCAGGTCCATATTTTTTTTTCCATAAGTCAATTCCCCCTTTATCCATCTCCACCATAGCTTGGCTCCCATGACTTGGTTTACTAGTATGGTTCTATGAGACTTAAACCTCCATTCATCTCCGAGAGGGTTAACATACTCTAGGAAACCAATGCCCACTTCCTTACTCTCTGAGCCCCTTGCCATAATTTTTTTTTGAATATGTCCAGCATGGTTGAGCAGGAGGTTTTGGGGGTTGCCATTCTAGAGAGTTTATATGTCGAGATCGATTGGAGGACGACTTTGATCAACACAATTCTACCTACCAAGTTAAGTGCACAAAACACCCACCTGCTCAGCTTCATTTGGATTTTAAGCAGGAGGTCTTGCTATTAGGATGTTTCGAGAGAATTGAATGCTAGAGGCACCCGTAGATACTTCATCGACATTGTCCCTATGTCGAATCCCATCAGATAAGCCAACAAAACCTGATTATCTCTAGGGGTGTTGAAAAAGAAGATATTTGATTTCTCGTTGTTAATCACCGTGCCTGAAACCATCATAAAATATTGCATAATTTCCTTGATTTTCCGGGCTTCCCTTAAAGAAACCTGACAGAAAAGCATTATGTCATATAAAAATTGTTGATGGGTGATGGGTAAATCAGATCCCCATGGTCGAAGGCCTTTTAGGTGGGAAGCTCAGATCACTGCTTTCAAGGACCTGTGCAGTCCTTTAGCTACAAGGATGAAGAGGAAAGGGGAGACCGTGTCCCCTTATCGGAGGCCCCGAGTGGGATTAAAGGTTCTGGATGGGGAACCATTGAGTAATATGGAGCAAACTGGTGATGACAACATAGCTAAAATCCAATTAGCCCATATCTTCTCAAAACCAAAGGATATTAATAACTTTGTCAGGTAGGACCAGCTCAGATGATCATAGGCTTTGGAGAGGTCTAGCTTGATCATCATGCGAGGCATGTTGAGATGTTTGAAGCACTGAACCATTTCTTGAGAGGTTATGATACCATCTAGAATTTTACTCCCTTCCACGAAACCCGATTGTTCTGGTGATATCAAGCTTGACAAAAGTGGTTTAAGACGCTTGACAATGATTGTTGAAATAATTTTATAAATGACGTTACAAAGTGTAATCTATTTAAACACTTGAGGCTTTTTCGATTTTCCATATTTAGGAATTAAAGCAATGAGTGTAGAATTCAAACTCGGACATACCTTCTGATTTTGGCATGATTCCTCTACCACTTCCAAGATTTCCTTGCCTATAAATTTCCAAGAAGCTTGGTAGAATTTTGTTGTAAACCCATCTGGTCCTGAAGCCTTATTTTTTTCCATTCCTTTGATGACCTCTTCTACCTCTATCAATGTCATTGTCCGCATTAGGGCCATATTATGTTCCTGCAAGACTAGCCGGGGTATATGTTGTGTAACTCTCCCGATAACATTCTCTCTATCCTGGTATGGTTCTGACAACAAGTCCTTGAAGTGGTTGACCACCAACTCTTCCATCTCCTCATGCTAAACCAGTTGGTTCCCCTTTTCATCTTCGAGTGAGAAGATATGGTTATGTTTCCTATGTTGAATCATTGCCTTATGGAAGAACTGTGTGCTGCGCTCTCCCTCCTAGAGCCTTTGAATTCAGGATTTATGCTTCCACAAAATTTATTCTTTCTTTCGTCCTTCTTCGAGCTGGTTTAGTAACCTTCCTTCAGTCTCTGCCAATATTTTTGATCTTCCTTCTCTTATGATTCTTTGTTGCACATCTTTCATACTCTCTTCTAGTTTCTTCTGATCTTTCTGGATATTCCCAAACTCTTCCTGATTCCATTTCTTGATCTGCGTTTTCAGGTCTTTTAGTTTTGGAAGGTCTGCATGCAATTTTTCCCCTGCACCTCACTTTCCTTCCACCAACCTTCCGCTTTTTGCATAAAGCTCAGGTATCTTAGCGAGAACAATTTGAAGCAAAATGGCTTATTCTTTGGGCCTGCTTTGAGATCCAACTCAATCTTTATCGACTAGTGATATAATCCCAAACTAGGTAGGATCGAGGCTTTGACAAAGATATCATGGCTTATGACCTGTTATGACACTAGGAATCAGTCGAATCTAGATGCTACATGTTATGCTCCTCCGCTCCTATTATTCCAAGTAAATACTCCATTGATCATGGGTATGTCTACTAAATGCAAACCTTCTATATTTCCATGAATGCCTCCATGTCGACATCCATCCTCATAATAACCCCCTTATTTTCCTCTAGCAAAGTAATAACATTAAAATCCCCCCCCCCCAAGACCCATAGCTCTTCCTCGTATAATTGTTTTAGTTTTCCTAGATTTTTAAGGAAACCTCTATTTTCCCCTGAAATGTGAGGCCCATATACCCCAGTCAGCGTGGCCTAATATTTGGACCCAATATGTCGGAAATTTCATGATAGGATTCAAGGAAAGCTCGCCCATTTGTCAAATATCACCTCCTTCGGGTTCCAAGGATATCCAGTCCCCCCGAGCTTCCATTAGAGTCCTGAGCCACTACTTTGTATTGCAATTTCATGTTTTGTATAACTTCCTCTAGTCTGATTTCAGATATTTTTGTCTCTTGAATGATCATTACGCTCGAGTGGTCCTTGCGGATCATATATTTCAAGAACCTTTGCTTTCCCCTACTATTGAGGCCTCAAACATTATAGGATGTAATAATCATTAGGAAGGTTTGTTGAGGTGGTGGAACACCGTTGATAGTGGTATCACCCTTCCATAATTTACCAACATGTCTCCCGCCATCTATATGGATTCTTGTAGATTTTTGCAGCCCCTCCTCTTCCCGCCTTTCCCTGTTACTATTGTCTCCGACCCCTGCCCTGGTTGTGAGCCCAAATGTTATGGCTGTTCTAAGATTAGCAAACCCTGCTTAGCTTTGAAGCTCTGGAAGCTATCCCAATATAGTTGCTTTTGTTCTTCAGGGGTGAATCTTTGATCTAAGTGCTTCCATTCATTCAATAGCCTTCTCATCACCTGTTCCTATGCGCTTAGGTCTTCTTTCATTCCGTCTACTTCCATGTTAGCTTGCTCCTCCTCTGTCACTAGGGCCTCTTTCTCTTGAGGTTCCTCTTCCTATTTCCTTTTGGGTTTATGTACACCTTTTAACTATTATTGGGGGTTGTCTAATTTCCCTGTCTTTAGATTCATTTGCACTCTCCTCTTCTTCCTCTATCAGCACCTCAAAGTGATTACTTTGGTTTGGCCCTTTATTTGGATGATATTGTGTCAAGTTAGCTGGAGTCTTCATGTTCCTTTTCTTCTTCTTGTTAGGAAATAGAGAGAGAGACAGAGATCGATTAAACACAACACCAAACACTATATATATTTTTATTGATCTCAAGAGTTACATATTTATAATATCTAGATCATTGACAACAAAACATCCAGATAGCTATTACAACTCATGCATAGGAAACTGACTACTTTTAGATTGACACCTAGGGACTCACAATGACAACTCACACATTACATGGAACCATTACTTCCAACACCCTCCCTTAATGCTTACATGGAAAACATATTACAACAATAAATAAATATATGTCTGACTGGTCTTCATCAGCACTCACATCCACTCTAGAATCTTGCAAACTCCGCTCTTTATAGTATCTAGATCACTGACAACGACACATCTAGATAGCTATTACAACTCATGCATAGGAAACTGACTACTTTTAGATTGACACCTATGGACTCACAATGACAACTCACAAATACATGGAAGCATTACTTCCAACACTTATGGACCTCTTGGAACCCTTCCTTATCCTCCTTCCCTTTATCCTTACCTCGAGCTTCTGGCGATTCTGCAGATTCACCTTGGTTGAGCGGGCATGCTTTGTACAAATGTTTGTACTCATGACATATCCTACATCGAAAGGGAATATGTTTGTAGTCCAGGGTTTGTTTCCATAGCTCATATTTATATTCCAACTCTATGAATTCCAATAATGGTTCCATTATGTTCATGTAAATGCAAATTTGTGCATAGGATGTGATCTTCCTCATCTGGTGGTGTCCACCACTTTCACGAAACTCCCTATTGAGTTTCCTATGCCTTCCAGTATCTCTAGATCCCAAAAATCCACCGACAAACCAAACATCTGACCCATACTGGAGCGACCATCATCTTCTCTTGATCAGGATTATAGCATTCCTCCCAGTGCCTCATGAAGAGTCCTACATTGTGATAGAAATATGGGTCGTTCTCAAATATTTTTCCCTTTTCTTTGAGGTTATTGAAGATCACAGTAAATAACCCTCTTGCCCCCAACTTCAGCTCGATATTCCCTTTTGGTTTCCATTTTTGTTGTATCCATTTCACTAATTCTCTCTAAAGGCCATGCTCCAATAAATTTGTAAATTAGGGCATGGTCCTTCATATACTTCCTGTATGTATCTAGTTTTTTGTTTTGGATTACAAACCTCAGTTTCTTAACGAATTTGGGCATGCATTGTCCTCTGAATCTGTTTTGCAATTGAGCCCCCAGTATTGGCATTCCATTTATTCCCCCATTTTCATCGTCACTTCTCACTTCTCCTATGCCTTGTGCACTTGTTTCTCTTGTTGTTACTTTTTTGTAGGAGGGGGCCTCCCCCCCCTCCCCCATGACCACTCATCCTGTCGTAAGAGCCTGCGGAGGTCGTGTTGGCGCTGCTCCTATCAGTACAAATTCAGAGCGTTTGCAGGTTCTGCGGAAACCCTATCCGTCACGCTCTTATCCTCCTCTGCAACTTATTAATATAAATAATGTACTTAATAAGTAAAATATTTCAATGCCATATTAAGTAAAATATTTAAATGTCGACTAATATGTACAATGAAAAGAAATAAATTTTCATGGTTAATACATTTTTAAGCATTTCAAATAATGTTATTATTTTATATTTGGGATATATTTTTCTGTCAATTTTATCTTTGAGATGCAAACATTTTTTTTCCAATTTTTCCATTTAAAAAAACTGTACACAAGAATAAATTATATCACTCTAAGCACTTCTTAGATTTATGATTAAAATATATCAATCATGTTGGGTTGTGTTATATTCTTTCAACGTAGTTAATAGGGGGTTTGAAGGGCACTTGTAACCCCACTTAATGGGGTCCGGGGCAGCGCCCCGGAAAATTTTGATTTTGGACCCCATGTTAGGTTGGGCGGACCCACCTATGGTTTTGTGCATGATTTTCGCACATGTTTTTTTGGACGCGATGGTTTTTTAGTCCATGGTATTGGATGCGATGGTTTTCGGTCCATGGTATTGGACGCGATGGTTTTTGGTCCATGGTATTGGATGCTTCGACATGTATAAATATGTATTATAACATTGAAAGGAACATAATGAAAAATCAAGCTAGTAGTCCCGGTTTTGGGATCCAGGGGAAATCTCTGTGTATATGTGTTTTATGTGTTATGATCTCGCATTGTTTATTTTCTGTGTATTAGAATTCGTATGCAGGTAATTTCTGTACAGGTTAAAACCTACATTTGGTATCAGAGTAGTTTTGTCTTCAAGGGGACGCCTTTGTTACTGAGGGGTTTTGCTCGACCCTGTTTAGTGGGAGATCTGCGAGATCGATTCTGGTGGTGAAAGAAGATGGCGAGCGATGGAAAGATAGAGATCGAGAAATTTAATGGTCAGAGTTTTGAGTTGTGGAAACTCAAGATGAAGGATCTGTTGGTGGATAAAGATCAGTTGATCACGGTAGATCCAAGTACTAAACCAATGGGAGTGACAGATGGAGAATGGAAGAAGTTGGATCGGAAGGCAAAGAGCACAATACGATTGTGTGTCTCAGATTCAATATTGCTGAGTGTCTTAGGGGAAGCTACGGCGAAGGTTTTGTGGGAGAAGTTAGGGACTTTGTACCAATCTAAGTCTCTAGTGAATAAACTATTCTTGTGGAAAAAGCTGTATAACCTGAGGATGAAAGATGGAGACTCGGTGACAGAGCATCTGAACGCATTTAATACTATGGTAAGTCAATTAGCATATGTTGATATTAAAATTTCAGATGAAGATAAGTGCATCAGTTTGTTGTGTTCTCTACCAATTTCGTGGGATAGTCTGGTTATTGTAATAGGTAGCAATGCAACTGCCTTGCATTTTGATGAAATAGTCTCATCCTTGCTGACAAAGGAAATGAGACGGAAAAATATGGAGAGCCAAAATGGTGATGCCTTGTTTGTATGAGGGTGGACCGAGAACAGAAACAAAAATAAGTCATCGAGTGGGAGATCTAAATCTCCAGAAAAAACTGTAAAGGTGGTGTGCTGGAAATGTGGAAAGGAAGGGAACTACAAAGGGACTGTAAATCTAAAGCTACTGACAAAGGAAAGGGATCTGATGAGGCTCCTTTTGCAGAGGTGAAAACCACCTCATATGAAGGTGGGGATGTGTACTTTGCTTCTTCAGGTACACATGTAGATCATGAGGCATGGTTGATTGACTCAAGTGCATCCTTTCACTTCACTCCCCATAGAGAGTGGTTTTGCGAATATGAGAAATATGATGGTGGCGATGTCTTCTTCGGGGATGACAGGAAGGATAGAATCATTGGTCACAGAAAAGTAAAGTTAAAGTTACAAGGTGTAAGGGTTAGAACACTTCCGGGTGTTCTACATATTCCTACATTGGCCAGAAATCTGATTTCTGTAAGCAAGCTGGATGATGAAGGTGTAAAAACATTGTTCGAGAAGGATACCTGCAAGATGGTTTGGGGAGCACTGGTATTGATGCGGGGAGTTTGGACTAGAACTTTGTACAAGCTACAAGGTAGAACTATTGTGATGGGTGCAATAGTTTTGTGGTTCCGGAAAGTGGAGCAGAAAATATAATGGTCTCTAGAGAGAAGACCATGTTGTGGCATCAAAGGCTTGGACATATTGGAGAAAAGGGCCTTCAGATACTTCATGGTAAAGGTATGGTAGAAGGTATGAGTAATAGCT
>APFE030248157.1:0-17148 GCA_000404065.3 Pinus taeda
ATGACATTTATTGATGACTACACCAGAATGTGTTGGGTTTATTTAATGAAGAACAAATCTAATGCTTTTCAAACATTCAAGAATTTTCATAAATGGATTGAAAATGATGCACAATCTCATATTGGGTCTATTCACACTGATAATGGAAAAGAATACACATCAAATGAATTTGAAAACTATCTTGGCCAACATGGGATCAAACATCAAACAACTGTGCCTTATAATCCCCAACAAAATGTTGTAGCTGTAAGAATGAATAGGACAATCTTAAATATGGTACAATCCATGCCCTTCTTCAAAAATGTAAAGATAATGTTTTGGGTTGATGCTGTTCTATGTGCTTCATATATAAAGAATATATGTCCATCTAATGCTATTAGAAACAAGACTCCATATGAAATGTGGTATGGACATGTTCCTTCAGTAAAGCATGTAAGGGTCTTTGGTTCCACCTGTTATGCCTTGATACCAAAGGTACATAGAAACAAAATTGGTGCTAGAAGTCGCAAGTGTATCTTCCTGGGGTATTCAAACACCTCCAAAGCATACCGTCTCTATGATGAAGTAAATAAAAAGTTTGTTGTATCTACAGATGTAATTTTTCTCGAATCATCCAAAAATGACAATGTTGTTGAGCGGCAACTTGATCTCTTGGATAGATTCGCAAAATCAAAATCATTTCAAGAATTTGATGATCAAATTCCACATCTTGAAGGGGGGATTCCTATATTAGATCAACATGTGGAATCTTCTTCTGAGGAACACTCTCCCCCGCATGAAACTCCAACAATAGATGATGCTTTAAGTGATGTGATTGATAGAATTGGGAGACTCAATCTTGATTCAGTCCCAACTCAATCAACGGAGCAGCCTGGACCATCTGAGAAAGGTCACCCGAAGTGGCTAACAAAGACACTTGAAATTGTTCATCCTGATGAGGTTGGAAAGACAAGAACTAGAAATTCAAACCGACAAAATGGAGGTGATGTAGATGACTCTAATTCACCTGTTGATATGGATGTTTCTTATGATTGTGAAATGAACTTGTCTACAAATTTTGAACCAACTTCCTTCAAAGAAGCTGCTTCTCATGATGAATGGAAAGAAGTGATGCACAAGGAGTATGATGCCCTCATAAAGAATGACACTTGGAAGCTGGTTAATCCTCCATTAGGAACCAAACCAATTGGCTGCAAGTGGGTCTACAAGAACAAGTATAAAGTTGATGGATCACTTGACAAGCACAAAGCTAGGCTTGTGGCAAAAGGTTTTGCACAGAAGGAAGGGGTCGATTATGAGGAGACTTTTGCCCCCACAGCAAAATGGGCCACCATCTGGACACTCCTTGCACTAGTAGCTCAGAACGGTTGGAAAGTCCATCAAATGGATGTAAAAACTGTTTTCTTGAATGGAGATCTAAAAGAAAATGTTTTTATGTCCCAGCCTGAAGGATTTGCTGTGAAAGGACATGAACATAAAGTATGCAAACTTGTGAAGTCCTTGTATGGCCTCAAACAAGCACCGTGAGCTTGGTATGAAAAACTAACTGAGCATCTTCTGAAACTCAATTTCAAACATTATGATCTTGATGATGCACCTTTATTTGTCAATAAAGTTGGCAAAATAGTTGTATATCTTGTGGTATATGTAGATGATATTTTGATGATAGGGAATAGTGAAAGCTACATTGCATCCATAAAGAAGGAATTAGGGAAAAGTTTTGAAATGACTGATTTGGGCTATGTTGATTACTATCTTGGTATTGAAGTAACCCAACATCCGAAGTCCATATTTCTTTCTCAAAAGAAATACATTGGAGATCTGTTGAAGAGGTTTGGCATGATAGAATGCAATCCTCTTACTACTCTAATGGAACAAAACTTAAAGCTCACATCTATTGTAGGAAAATAGTTTGAGGATGCAACAAAGTATAGACATCTTGTAGGAAGTCTCAACTACCTAACTAATACTAAACTAGACATTTCATTTGCTGTTGGAATCCTCTCCAGGTTTATGAAAAAGCCTTGTGAGGGACATTGGTCTGATGTAAAAAGAGTTCTAAGATACTTGAAGGGAATTCAAGACTTTGGAATCAAGTATACATAGGTGGACGACTTCAGTTTGATTGGATACTCTGATTCAGACTTCGATGGAGACAAAGAAACTGGGGTATCTACTTCAGGATATGCTATGAGTCTTGGATTAGGAGCTATCTCTTGGGGATCACACAAACAATCAGTTTTAGCAGATTTCACAACATATGTAGAATACGTGGCAGCAACTGAAGCAACAAAAGAAATTGTGTGGCTCAGGAAAATTCTTGAAGATTTGCAGGTAAAACAAGTACAATAAACTCCACTAATGATTGACAATACCTCTGAAATAAAGTTGGCCAAGAACCCAAAGTTCCATGATTGAACGAAGCACATCAATACTAAATATCATCTGATTCAACATCATGTTGAGGTCAAAACAATCCATATCCTTCATTGTTCCACAAATGAGAAAATTGCCAACATCTTCACCAAAGCACTTGGAAGAGAAAAGCTTGAACGATTCAGAATGATGCTTGGACTCACCAACATCCCTTCAGATTAAGGGGGGGAATGTTGACACCTAATCATCAGGATTGGGTGAATAAATATAATCAATGTAAATAAATAATAAGAGATATGAACAATCATCGGGAGATGAAGTGAATAATATCCCTCATGTATATAATATAGACCAACCTAAAGGAGTAATACGAATTGAATTGTTTTGAGGAGTTACTACTTGGTCTCACAATAATTATACTCTTATAAACTCAGGGTAGATGAAAAGGATTGTAAATTCATGCAAGCAATTTTTGCTAATGATTGTAAAGGAAAAGAAACCTGAAAAAACCAATGTATTTGAGGGCTGTGATGCTAAACAAAAAGCTGATTTAGAAAAAGTTGTTTCAGAATATGATATCCTATTTCAAGAACCTAAAGATCTGCCACCCAAAATGGAAATTATACATGATATTCATTTGCAGCAAGATGCTCCATTGCCTAACATCGAAATGTACAGGTTATCCGCTTTAAAGAATGCAGAAATCAAGAAGCAGGTACAGGAGCTACTTGAGAAAGGGTTCATAAGATGACGCACATCACCATGCAGATCTCCAATCATGTTGGTGAGGAAGAAGGATGGTTTGTGGAGGATGTGCATTGATTACCGAGCACTATGTTAGTCCTTACAATCTCCTAGGCTGAAAAGGAAATCGACAAGGGTAACCTCAAACCACTTCAGCTCAGTAGCTAGCCCTACTGAGCATGAGAGGGATCTCTCTAAGTCTCTTATCAATGATATGAATTTAAAGCAAATGGATCTTAGGCTAGATATGTATATTTGTTTACGAAAATTTGGTTTTTAAAGGGTTTGCTGAACTTAGAGTTTGGAGCCACAAGTAGGTCTAGGCTGTGGGAATACAGGAGAAAGCATAAGAAGGAGCTAGATGTCAGAAGCCATGGTGTAATTGGAGTATTTTTTTAGTGTAGTATAAAGGATTTAGAAAGGAAGAAACTAATGAGCATTAAAAAAGGATTTCATTAGCTTAAGAAGATAAAACATATAACCATGAAAACCTAGATAATAGAGCTTGATAATACAAGAATTCTGAGTATTTTATCACAAGGTATTCATAAAGAGAAGAAATATAATGTATGTAAAGATGTTTAGACCATGATCAAACAAAATGAGTGCAACACAAACACCGTGAACTCACTGTGCTAGAGTTCCTTGAAAATAGCTGCAACCTGTATCTGTATTAGCTGAAAGATGATTACAATGCAAGCCTTCCTTCACAAAAATTTCAACCCTCTTCTCCTGAGGTGAAATAGTATTTATAGAATCTCCTAGACCTCTTTCACACCTTTAGGAGTTTTCACCTTTTATAAAGCCTAATGAACATAAAAAACAACCTATGATATGCATTTATTCATGCCTACATCACCTAGCCTCGTAACTTGTGCCATTACAAAGAGAATATTGACTTTGACCAAGTTTGACTAGAAACTAGAAAATTTACACATTGAATTTTCACAAATAAAAACACAGAAAATGCAGAAGCACAACGCCAACTTTGAGCTGATTTTTAGGTGCCTTCCAGGGGTCAAAATGAAAATATGAGAGAATGGTCAACTAGCCCTTCAAGTAAAGTTTCCAGAATAGTTTGAATTCCTGAATTTGGAGCACGAGAAGACCTTAAAAAATCCATTCTCCCAAGGTCGCTCCAGAAGCGCAACGCCTGTCAAAAAATGGTCCAGAATGCTAGTTTTTTGCCACTATTTTGCCTTTTTCTCCCAAACTAAGCCACCTTTACAAAATCTGGGAAAATGGGTTTTTAGAGGATGCCAAGACCTTTCCAAACATATAAATTTTTATTCAAATGGATGCATGAGGAAAAAGTGCGGCGCCTCTGGAAAAGCCAATTTTCTGAATTTAGACCAAAAATGCTCAAAAAACTCAAAATGCTTAGAATTGGCTCAAAATTTGAGGGAAGGTGTAAAAATGAGTTTGTTAAAGCTTCATGGATGCTTCAACAAGCATCTCCAAGTTTCCCTCATCCTTTTGCTCTTTTTTGGTCTCCTTGAGCTTGGGTTTAGCTGTTTCACTTTGACGTTGGCGATCATGTTTTGAGCTTGATAATGATGTGCCATGTGCCTGAGCATTTGATTATCTCTATTTGCCTTCTCCAGGAGCTTTTCCAGATGTTCATTCACCCTGTTGAGCTAATATTCTTTATCTTGATGTACCTCAAGGGTAATTCTCTCTTCTAGGTCAAGGTCTTCATTGAGCAATATTTGTTTTTGTTCCTCTTGCAGAGCTTCTTTGAGACCTCTGGTTCTTGGCATTTTCCTCTTTCTTGTACCCTTTGATCCTTCAGGCTCAGTTGATTCTATGATCTCCTTACCTTTTCCAACCTGTTGCAATAACTTGGCTTTTTCCTTTTCCAAGATCAACTCTTTTGCCTTGAGTTGACTGTTTTCTTGTTCAAGGAATGATATAATGAACTTGGCTCTTTCGATGTTTATTTCCAGCTCATTGATTTGGTAGTCCTTGTTCCTGATGGTCTGCTTCATGATTGAAATCTCATCTTCCTCTTCCAGATCAATGATCTCAAATTCCTACTCAACTGTCTTCTTACCCTTTGTTGCTGATGCCTACTTTTCCAATGAAGAAGGCTTGGCCCCTTTCTCTCTGTGAGAAGAAAACAAAAGCCTCTGCCCCTTCTTATACACTTTAGTCACCTTAGATTTGGGTAGACGAGTCTTCTCCACTGATTTGCTAGAGGACCCCACCTCCATTTGAATGAAAAATAAACTGTGAGGTATGAATGAAATGAAGTGATGTGAAGGTGGATTTTGACAAAATGATAGAGGAGGTTTGAAAAAGGTGGATATGAACTTTGGAAGCTGATGAAAATTAGTTAAAAACAGTGGAAGAGTGATCTGCTTGCAAGGAGGAAAAATAGGGTTTGTAATGACAAATGCCCAAAAACCTATAGGAATGAGCTAGGGTTTTACTTTTTGAGAGGTAAAACTTTGTTTTGAGGTGAATTGAATGGTTAAAATGGTTTATTAAACATGTATGAAGGTGTAGGAAACCATCTTACATGTTTTAGAAACCAAAAATAAAGATGGCCATTTTCACCTTATCATTTCCCATGCAAATTTCACTACAAACCCTAACTTGAAGAATCATTGACATGAGATGAATTTGGAAAAGCAAAAGAGGGATAATGATGGTGTACTTACTTGTCCCTTGGCTTAGAAGTCAATAAAATCAAGCTTTCAAGTGAAAAATTGAGATTTAGGGGAATTTTGGTGAGTTTTGGAGCAATCTATCCTGTGCGCAGCGCAGTGTTCCTATGCGCAGTGCCAAAGCACAGTGCAATGTTCGTACGCGCATCGCCAAAGCACAACATAGTTCACATAAGTGCAAAATCATCTTCCAAACCACTTTTGGAGGCCTTAAACTGCTCCAAATTTTGAGATTGATAGCTCGTTGGAAAGATCTTGAAGTCTTCTATGAGACAAACACCTCAAGAATGTAATTTGGACACTCCATGAGGGAGAAAAATAGATTTTCCCAAGGTCACTCCAAAAACTCAGGGTTTCTTTGACAAGAGCGTAGCACCAACTTGTAAATTACTTTTAGATGCCTTCCACTCATCCAAATCACAAGTGGAAGGTACCATTGGAAAGCTTAGGATGCATGTTACACAATAGAGGCTTCAAGAACTGCCAACACCTGCTCCAAACCCTTGAAAACTATCTTGAAGTCAAGTTTTCCAGAAGTGCATTAACTCTGCCGTAGAAAGTGTATGTTGGGAATTTATTTCAAATCATAACACCTGGGCATAAAATGAAGGAAGTGTTGGGTTGTGTTATATTCTTTCCACGACTAACCTACGTAGTGAACTGGGGGGTTAGAGGGGGGTGGGTATCCCCCCTCTACGGGGTTCGGGGCAGCACCCCGAGATTTTTTTTTTTTGGACCCTATATTAGGTTGGGCGAACCTACCTATGGTTTTTGATCCATGGTTTTGGACGTGATGGTTTTCAGTCCATGGTATTGGATTCTTCGTCATGTATAAATATGTATTGTAACATTGAAAGGAAAAGAATGAAAAATCAAGCTGGTAGTCCCGGTTTTGGGATCTAGTAGAAATCTCTATGTATATGTGTTTTATGTGTTATGCCCTCGCATTTTATTTTTCCTGTGATTTAGAATTCGTATGCAGGTAATTTCTGTACGGGGTTAAAACATACAGGAAGGTTTTGTTCCTTGGACTATAATGAACAAAAACCTCTTTCACTTTTGTAAAATTATTCTCTGTTTTGTCAGAAACATATTTTGAAGCAAACATGTCCCTATGAGGAATGATGAGGCGAGGCAATGTACTGCAACATTGTCTTATTTGAAATAAAACATTACCTTTACCTTTATTTTTCTTTCCCTAAGCTGCTAACTCCATTTACCCATTTAATCACATGATGGACATGTTTTGTTTTGACATATGGTATCATGACGACACATGGAGTGAAACCCTATACCATGACCTAAAATGAGGAATTTAACCATTTCATGACCCAAGACACTTAAATGAGGATATGATACCTCGAAGAAGACAATGACCATGATGAGTGATGAAGACCATGAGTAAGTGAAGGGAGCAGACCCAGACACAACAACCAGTGACCAAATTTTTATTTTAAGACTCACTGAAATGACAAAAATTTGACTTGACACCCTAACAACACCTTGTAAGAGCATATTTGATCACTGGTGATAGGCTGAACTGATTGACACTAACACACTGAATAAAATAACGATTAAGAATTGTTATCCCCTTCCTCGCATTGATGATCTATTGGATTAGTTGAAGGAAGATGTTTACTTTTCCAAGTTGGACTTGCGTAGTGGTTACCATCAGATCAGAGTAGGAAAGCAAGATTCATAGAAGACTGCTTTCAAAACAAATCAAGGGCTGTATGAATGGTTAGTTATGCATTTTGGCTTGACTAATGCTCATGCCACTTTCATGAGAGTTATGAATGGTGTACTCAGGCCTTTTATTGACAATTTTGTAATTGTATATCTAGATGACATTCTTGTTTTCAGTAAAACATGTGAAGAACATTTGAAGCATGTAAAGTAGACTCTAGATGTTTTGAAAAAAGAAAATCTCTATGTTAAATTATCAAAATGTGAATTTGGCAAAACATCTTTGAATTATTTAGGTCATATTGTAGGGGGTGGTGAATTGAAGATAGATCCCTCTAAGGTTGCAGTCATTGTAAACTGGCCTAAACCCAAGTCTGTTACAGAAGTTAGAAGCTTCCTAGGAACAACACAATATTGGAGAAAGTTTATTGCTAAATTTTCCTTAATTGCAGCTCCCTTACATGCTTTAACAGGATTGAACAAGGTGTTTCAGTGGGGAGGCAAACAGCAGAAAGCCTTCGACACCTTGAAAGAAAAAATTAGTACAAAGCCAGTACTAGCATTGCCAAATCTTCAAAGACAATTTGAGATTGAAACAGATGCCAGTGAATATGCCATGGGAGCAACGTTGATGCAACATGGTAAACCCATATGCTACCATTCCGAGACTTTTAATTCTGCAGTAGTTAATTATCCTACATATGATAAAGAATTGTATGCATTAGTCCATAGTGTGAAAAAGTGAAAACATTACTTAATGGTCAAAGAAACAGTTATACATACTGATCATCAGCCACTTCAGTATTTGCACTCACAAACTAGATTGCAGCAATCAAGACACTATAGGTGGATGGGTTTTCTACAACAATTTCATCTAGTCATCAAATATAAGAAAGGCATACACAATAAAGTTGTAGATATGTTGTCTAGACCAATCATAAATGCATCTACTATACTTAAGCATAACTTAGTAATGCCTGAAAGCTACATTGAACAATATGCTCAAGATATAGACTTTAAATATGTATATGCAGCTTTAAGTAATGGAAAAAAGGTAGAAGAATTGGATTACTATGTTAAGGACCAACTCTTGTATCATTTGGGAAAGCTATGCATTCCACAAACTGAAAGAGTTAACATAACTAGGGAGGCACATACTTCTCTGATATCAGGTCATTTTGGTGTAAGTAAAACAGTTGCACGGCTGCAAAGATACTGTTATTGGCCAAAAATGCATGAAACAGTTTCTAGATATGTAAGAGGGTGTACCATGTGTGCTAAAAACAAGCCCAACAATAGAAAACTAGGCTTGTACACTCTACTACCAGTTCCTTCCCGTCCTTGGGAAAGTGTTTCCATGGACTTTGTCGGGGGATTTCCAAAATCTAGAAAGGGACGTGACTATTTATATGTTATTGTGGACAGGTTCAACAAAACGTGTATTTTAATACCTTGTAACAAGCAGATTACAGCTGAGCAAACAACGAAGTTGTTCTTTCAGCATGTCTGGGTGCATTTTGGGTTACCCACTTCCATAGTATCTGATCGAGATTTCCGATTTGTTGGGAAGTTTTGGTCAAGTCTATGGGAATTAATGGACACTAGACTGAAGAAAAGCATAGCCTTTCATCCACAAATAGATGGCCAGACAAAGGTAGTCAATAGGACAGTGATCCAGTTGCTCAGGGGTTATGTGCAACATGCTTACAACCGTGCTAAACATTCTTCTACACAAAGATCTCCTTTTGAGACCTGTTTTGGTTTTATACCAAGGTCTCCCTTGGATTTTGTATTTGAAAAAGACATAGCAGCTGTTGGACACAGTGATGTGGATAAAGCAACCAGGTTCATTGAAAAGATCCAAGAAATTCACCAGGCAGTGTAGGAACAACTGGAAAAGAGCGAAGCCAAGTACAAAGCAAGGCATGGTAAGCATCGGGTGGAGCACAACTTCCAAGTTGGTGATCAAGTCTGGCTGTTTATCAGCAAGGACAAAATGCAAGGTGAAGGAAAGAAGCTGAAGCCAATAAGGTATGGGCCTTTTAAGGTACTTGAGAAAATTGGTGAGAATGCTTTCTGCCTTGATCTGCCAGCATACATGCACATCTATTCAGTGGTAAATGCAGAAAACTTAAGATTGTTTGAACCTTCATTTTTTTTTAACATGATCAGATACTTATATATTAAAAAAATTCAAAAGAGGGACAAGTCCCATTACATATGCATGAGGTAGGATAGTGGAATTGGTGCAAAACGGGTAAGCAGTCCCAAAATCCAATTCACAGTTGTTGTTTTTTAACATTTGAAAGACATAATGGCTATATTGCCGTAAGAACTGACCTAGAAGAAAAAAATATTTACAATGCATGTGGATTGGATTTATCATTAGAACTGGTTGACTGAGTCATCAAGAGGCTGATCTTTCTTATCACTGTTTTTGGTGGATGCTTCGCCTTGTATACTTTGATTCAACGTTTTTATGTAACTGATTGCTTCTTCCAAGTAATTGCACTTCTCTTTGAGCCCTTCGATTTCCACCTTCTGTTTTTCAAGTTTTTTCTTCTTTGATTTATTCTCTGATTGAACTTCTGCTTTGAGTTCATTGAAATGCTTTATGAAATAGGCTATCATAAAGCAGTGCGCCTTGCAGAAAGCACAACTGCTATTGGTTTCAATGCGATCCAATGGGTTTTCTGCCATTGTTGAAGTATCTTGATTGGCTTGTTGATCTTGTTTCAAAACTTGAACAACTTACTCCAGAAGGGAGAGAGCCTATCAACAAGAATTCTGAGAGTTAAAGACAGTCGAGTCAAGGTATTGAGAATAGAAGAGAAGACCTGGGAGGGGAGATTATGCAACAGGTCTCCAGAGGTTGAGATGAGCGGAAAGCTAATGATCACAGTGACGGAGGAGAAGCCACCAGGGAAGAGCTGAGGGGGAAAATAGGCAGAGAAGGGAGTGAGGGATGCGGATGAATGTAAACGGGGAGAAGAGAGGACAATCCATGGAGAGTCAAGCACTGAGAAGTTTGAGCGAGTCTGATTCACAGAGACATACTAGAAGTTAGTGGAAAAATAATAAAGACAATCACAATAGCCAAAAGCAATACCTCTCAGGACTGACAGAGACGAGGTGACTCTGCCACCGAGACTGCTACAAAACCTTAAGCACACAACAAGCAACCTGGTTTGCAAGCATCACAAATCCGAGCCTATACCAAGCAAACCAAGAACTCCTGCCTTATTGCCACACTCAGTGAAATTCTGAAGGAACTGTTGCAGCCCGACCTGCTTATAAGCCCGCTCTTTCACCAGAAACTCATGAGGCGGATCATCATGCGCTAGATTGCACCTATCCCGAGCATCATTTCGAATTTTGCTTGTGCTGTCTCTGAAGATATCGAATTGGCTGATGCCTAAATTTTGGATGTCTTTCCCACGAGACTTTACCAGGTCGATCATCCAATGCGGATCTTCTCTATGCCTAGAGATATTCCTGACTGCTCTGAAGATATGGTAGAGGTTAATGTTAGTATTGAGAATTTCGGACATCCTGTTGTATTGTCTCTAAGGAGAAGCAACCTTTTTGCTGAGGTGACTGATGTAACACTGAGTCACATGCCCAACCACGAGGAGGGACAAATTATCGGAATGATTTTCATATGAACAATTGTTCTCTTGAACTTGCCCAATAGGTCTGTTTACTGCATTATTGGCTAAAGAGTTAGCCTCAGTGTTAAAATTTCTCATGACATGTTTATATTGGATGATCCCCAGTTGTTTTATGTTTTCCATGATCCTTTTCTTGATTCTATTGAAGGCCTGGTTTTTGAAATCTCCCCCTAATTCCATAGCTGCGATTATTATCGCTGAGTCGCCTATTATAACTGGGTTTTTAGCTTGTAGGTTTTTAGAATGCAAGTGCCAAGGAGCAGACTATAGGCCTCTGCTTTGTTGTTTGTCATATTGCCCAATCCCCATTCATAAGTAATGATAGCTTTCCCCTCTTGATCAGAGATAAATCCCCCAACTACTGCTTTACCGAGGTTATTTTTGGAGGCACCATCGAACTGTAGGGTGAAAGTTTTTTGGTCTTGTATCCACTGTTCTATTTCAGTTTGGGTTCCCCTAAGTTTCCATTCTTTTCTTCTTTTCCCTAAATTGGCTGCCACTTTTTTATTCATTGAGTATACCAATGATAATTTGTTGAACCATTCTTCTTCATCTTTCTGCCAGTTGGTATGGTCGTTTTTGTGCACTGAGTTGGCGCTGATCATTTCTGTAACAAGCCCCAAAGTTTTAGCCAGAATGAGTGCTGGGTTTTGCTTTTGGTTTTTGAAGATACAACTATTTCTAGAGAGCCAAATTTTCCAGCAAAGGAAAGAAGGGATGCAAATCTAGATTCTCATAATTGTGGATATACCTTTTTTTGCATATGGGTAGCCTTTTCCCCAGTTTCTATTTAGAGTTGAGAGCTGATCAAAGTTTTCCATAGATAACCTCCAAGGACTTGTAATTTTTCGCCAATAGTGCTTAACAAAGGTGCATTCTAGGAATAAATGTTGACTGCTTTCCTCCTCATTGTGGCATAAAAAACACATTGATGGCCCTTGAGTCCCTTTTTTCTTGAGATTTTCAGCAGTGAGAATTTTACCCTTCAAGAGGGTCCAAGCAATTTTTTTTTATTTTTGGAAGGCATTCATTAAACCTTCATTAATTGAAGATCCTGAAGAGCAAAGTCAATTGACTTCCATTGATGATCTATTGCCTGAATATCTCAATGAGCTACAGGAAGATACAGTTCTGGACAGGAAGGTAAGAACCACGTGCAGAGGGGTTGTTGAGTACCTTAGGATCAGGCTCAAAGGTTCAAAACCCAACAGTGCAAAATGGATAGAAATTGGGCAAGTGAGGCAGCTGTATCCTCACTTGAGCGATGTCTGAAAGCCAACTTTTGGTGGTCCAAATCCCTTTTTCAGTGGGGAGGCGTGATCCAAATGGATCCTAGAATTCCCTCTAAGTCTTCAAAAACTCTTAAAATCATGCCAAAGATCAAAACAATCGCATGAGAAGAGCCCTTAGAATGGCGGAAAAACACTATCGGTAGGCCAAAAACACGTGAAAATAGTCAAAAACAGAGTATCGGAGGCGTGGACAATGAATGCACACTAGCCATCAAATCTGGCCAATCAACGGTCTAGATCTGATCGGCAAATCGCAAATGGCACATGCAGATAGTGGATATCAGCGCAGACCATATAAAACTTGCGACGACAACCAACGGAGTCAACTAGGACCGTTGATCAAGTGCGCAGATCGATGGCCCACATTGCGTCACATGATCGCTATTAGAGATTACAAGAGTGCTCACAATGTCCCGGGGTTATCGCGATATGCGATTGCGATAAATCGCATTGCGATATCGCAATCGGGGCTACACAAAGGAGTAGGCTATATACACATACATATACACGATTCGATGAACTGGACCCGACGGTTATATAAATATTATTTCATAAGATTTGAGATCGACGGAAAATACATTTTTAATGTATTTTGCATATTTCGTTTATTAAATGAAATACAAAGGATGAAGCATCGATGTGATAAGCCGGACCTGAAAGGGCTCCTTAAAGCTATTGTATATTATTTCAGATCCGCCATAAGCCATTTTTACGTTGTTTTTATAGTTTTAACATATTTTTACAAAATACAAAGGAAAGAGGCCAAAGTGACTTTCGATAGCGATTGGGTGATAGGAGAATAGGGACAATTTTGAATATTTGAAGTCTGGAAGACCGTGTTTTGGCAGATTTTATTAGTTTCGAATGCATTTCTCTGTGTTAACAGAGAGCGGCTATTTCAGGGGTTCCAAAGGCCCGAGGCACTCTTACATTGCAGAATAGGTGGCCACCTCCCCTTTATGCATTATGCAATGATTATGTAACGCTAGAAGAGGGATTCAAGCGAACAGAGGCCGAGGAGACAGAAAGCCGAGAAGGAGAAACGAACAGGCAACCCAGATTGGCTTTAAAGCCACAGACATAGAGAAAATAGGGGCAAGCAGTATTGAAGGTAGTGCCGAGACAGAGCTAAGACAAAGACATAGAGTGATTAAGAGAGTCTGTGTACTCAGAGAAGGCTTGAGAGGTTCAAGCAAACTCTTACTGTTATATCTGTTGTGTATTGAGTCTCAAATTGAGCTCATACTGTTGTAAAACTCTGCTTGAAGACATAATAAAGAGGCCACCACTGAAGGCTGGACTAGGAGATGTAGCCCAGGAGTATTGGGTGAACTCCTTATTAAATTTGCTGTGTTATGTGTTGTCTATTATGTTTTTGTTTACTACTTCATTGTCTGTGTATTTCACAATCTTATCGATCCATTGCATAAAATAACATATACAAATCCAGGCACATGAGTATGTAATACCTTATTAATTGTCTTAGATCTCATTATCAGATCAGTTAGTATGTTAATTCTCTTAACTTGATAAATGTTTGTGTTACCTCTTTCCTTATTAGCTTTGTTCCTTTTTATTACAGTGTGAGATACGTTAAACAACTACCAAAACAATAAGAACAATGACACAATATGTAGGCTGCAAGCCACGACCAAAACCCCTCCTCTTGAGGGGAAAACCCTTAAATCTCTTCTCTTCTTATAGATTCTTTAATTAAGAATACCATGACCTAGTGACTTAGACAGATACCCTCTAAGATCAAGATCAACTCGGCCTCCTGCTGCAATGAATTTGACCTCCCACTGTAGATCTAAAATTCTCTCACAGCAACTGCTGCTCCTCCTCCTAGAGATTTTGATCTCCCTAAAATAACCTTCTCTTCCCTCCGATTTCCTTCCCTTGAGATTTAGGGCTAATGATATTCCCTAAGTGTCCTTCACTTGCCTTTCCTTCTCTCTTTCATTCAATATTAAACTAGAGATAGACCCAATGCAAAAACCCTAACTTCGACTTTCACAAGAGATATAAAACTAGCCCAAGCACTTCAACTTCTTCGACTTCCTCTTCTTCGACTTCTTCTCTTCCTCTTCTTCGCATAGAATGAGATGAGTGAGTGTCTATAATGGAGGACGAGTTCCTCTCTATATATTGTTATAAACCAGCTCTAAAAAAGATAGAGAAGATAGATCAATGACTTCAAAATCAGCCTCTTTGAGGGGGCCACCTCCTTTACATTACACAAATGAACAATTCTTGGATGATACAAATGACTAAATCTCCTTTCTATATAGAGGAGTCTAAGGGATCACAATATAATCAAAGCTGACATAACAATAATAATATAAGGGCACAACAATAACAATAGTGGGCTTCTATGGGGCACACTAATAAAAATATGGGTACAATAGGGGCACAATAATAACAATAAGGGCTATAATGACAATAGTAATGGGGGAATCACTAGTATTATAGGGACCTAACATGCCCCTCTCCTTCAAAAGAGTGCTGTCCTCAACGCTTGAGTAGTTATGGATGCTTCTGTATAAAATTCTCATCCTCCCGTGTGGAATCTTCAGCGGGTAAGTTCTTCCACTTGATGAGATACTCTGAAATTGATTGATTTAGTAGCTGTCGAGTTCTTGTTTCTCTGATTGCTTCACGTTCCAATATGATTTTTCCTTCCTTGTCAAGTTCCGACAATATTGTTTGAACTAGGAGCTTGTCACCTATAACCTTCTTTAAATGTTAAACATGGAAAATTGGGTGCACTCGGGAAGCTGCAGAAAGCTCCAATTTGTATGCCATTGTACCAATATTTTGCAACACCTTGTATGGACCATAATAGTTTGGTGATAATTTATTATCCTTCTTAGCTTGCTTGAGAGACATTTATTTATATGGTTGTAGCCATAGGAATACCTAATCACCTACATCAAAACTTTTTTCGTTGCGATGTTGATCTACCTGTTGTTTCATTCTATTTTGTGCCAAAGTGAGGTTATCCTTTAAGAGTTGGAGAACTTGTTTTTGATGATCGATGTGATCTTCCACTGCTTGAATCTTAGAATTTTCTCTTAAATATGATGTGATGGATGGTGGATGATATCCATAAAGTGCCATAAATGGGGTCATTTTGCTACAATATGGAAGGATGTTTTATACCACCATTAAGCTAGAGGCAACCATTTGACCTATTATGTTTGTTATCAGAGACAAAGCAACGAAGATATCCTTCCAAACATTTATTTACTATCTCAGTTTTCCCATCAGATTGAGGATGATAAGATGAGCTATGAGCTAATTGAGTACCGAGACAAGAAAATAATTCTGTCCAATAATTTTTAGTGAAAATGGGATCCCTATCACTTACAATAATCTTTGGGTTTCCATGAAGCTTTTGAACTGTTTCCATAAATGCAGTAGAAATTGTACTGGCTCTAAATGGATGAGATAATGCACAAAAGTATGCATACTTGGTAAGTCTGTCAACTACCACCATGATGACACTCTTTCCTTCAACCTTGGGTAAACCTGTGATAAAATCCATTGAAACCTCCTCCCAATGTTGGCTTGGAATGGATAAAGGTTGTAATAGACCCGAGGTCTTAATTGTTTCAACTTTATTTTGTTGCCAAACCAAACATTCCGCCACAAACTTTTGAATATCTGATTTAAGGCCATCCCAAAGAAAAATCATTCTTAACCCTGTGGTAAGTTTTTAAAAATCTCGAGTGCCCTCCTAAGGGAGAAGTGTGCAATTCCATAAGAACCTTTTGTTTGAGTTGGGAATTCTTATATAGGTATAAGCGATCTTTGTACCATAACGAATCATTTTTCCAGCTAAATGTGTTAGATCTACTAGGATATTGTTGTATCTTTTAAATGAGTGCCCACACTTCTTCGTCATTCTTCCATTCATCCCTTGCTTTGTTTATCCAATCTGGTTGGATAATAGAAATGGCACAAAGCAATGCTTCCACATCCTCATCCTTTCTTGAGAGTGAATCTGCCACAAAATTTTGCTTCCCTTTTTTGTAGATTATTAAAGTCATAACCCAACACCTTTGTGACCCATTTTTTCTTCTCTTCTAAAGACAATATTTATTCAAAAAAGTATTTAAGACTATCATGATCTATTTTTACCTTGAAGTGTCTTCCCATTAGGTAGGGTCCCCATTTCTTAAGTGCATGTAGTATTGTGAACATTTCCTTCTCATAAATAGCTTTGTGTAAATACTTCCCTTTGATTGGACAACTTTTGAAAGCAATGGGTCTTTCTTTTTGCATTAAAACAACACCAATTCCATTTCCTAAGGCATCAAATTCCACAATAAATGTTTTTGTGAAGTCCGGCGTAGCTAAGACCGATGCTTGGCACATTGCCTCTTTAAGATGTTCAAAGGCATTTATTACTTCTGGAGTCCATGAAAATGCATCTTTCTTCAATAATGTTATTAGAGGTGCTTCTATTCTCCCATAATTCTTAACAAACTTGCGATAATACCTTGTCAATCCGAGAAATCCTTGCAGATGCTTTATGGATGTAGTGGTTTTCCATTCCTTAATGGCTTTAATTTTCCTAGGGTCTACCTTAACACGTTCATGAGATACAATATGACCTAGATATTCCAACTCTTGTACTCCAAAGAAACATTTGGAGCTTTTTTCATATAATTGTTTCTCCTCCAATAGTTTGAGCACCCTATCAAC
>APFE030248157.1:19042-189154 GCA_000404065.3 Pinus taeda
AAGGGTTTGAAAATGGAATTCATCAAACCTTGAAATGTAGAAGGTGCATTGGTAAGGCTAAAAGGCATGACCAAAATTTCATAATGACCCTCATGAGTTCTAAATGTTGTTTTCGGAATGTCTTCAGTCTTCATTCTGATTTGATGATATCTTAAATGAAGATCCAACTTGGTGAAGTAAACTGATCCATGCAATTCATCCAATAATTCATCAATGACAGGAATGGGAAATTTATCTTTCATAGTGAGCTTGTTGAGCTCCCTATAATCCGGACACATGCACCATGATCCATCCTTCTTGTGCAACAATACTACTGGAGTAGAGAAAGAACTTTGACTAGCTTGAATTGTACCAACCTCTAGCATTTCTGCAACCATACGTTCAATTTCACTCTTTTGGGCATAGGGATATCTATAAGGCCTGATGTTTGGAGGAACACTTCCTGGAATCAAATGAATAACATGATAACGATCATGAATAGGTAGTAGGCCTTTAGGAATCTCAAATACCTTGGAATGATTGTCTAAGACTTTTTGGAGATCTGGAGAAATAAACATTTTCGATGTGGGAACCTCTAGCGAATATAATTGTGCAATTACGCCTCATTGTTCTTTCTTTAGAAGCTTTGTCATTCTGTTAGAGTTGATTATCTTTTCCGGTTTCCCTGCAATACCCCTTAATTCAACTTCCTTTCCTTCCGAACAAAATTTCATGAAAAGTTCTTGAAAATTAAAAGCTATTGTACCCAAGGATTATAACCATTGGATTCCTAGGACAACATCAACACCACCCATTGGAATGGAAAGCATTGGCATATTCAATACATATTCTTCCATGGATAACTTGATATTATGACACTTTCCAGAGCAATTTATGGTTCCTCCACTTGCAACCATCACTTGCCACTCTGGTGCTGGATATAGGAAGCAATTCAATTCCTTGGCTATCTTACAATGAATAAAATTATGGGTACTAACCTAATCAATCAACACTATTAGATTTTTCTTCTTGATATGTCCTTCTATCTTGATAGCTTGAGGAGTGGTAATTCCAACTAATGCATTAAAAGATATGGTCAGATTCATTTCTTCATTCTCTACGGTTTGTTCTTGGTGTATATCCTCTTCTTTTGACGTTTATTGTTCCTTTTCTTCCTCCTCTTCAGAATCTATGTAAAAAAATTTCTTCTCAGCACACTTATGACCTTTAGTGTATTCGCTACCACAACTGTAACAAAGCCCTTTTGCTCTCTTTTCTTCCAATTGTTGTGGTTTCAACCTTGTAGGTTGCGGAAGGCTAGGAGAAACAACACTTCCATCTTTATAGTTGTGAGTGGTAAGCTTCTTGGTTGCCATAATTTTGCTTTCTAATTTCCTTGCCAACCTGAATGCTTTCTCCAATGAATCAGGTTCCCAAAGGCGAACCTCATGTTAGATGTTATCCTTTAAAGTCCCTATGAACACATCAATCCTATGCTCCTCTGGAACATCTTTTACCCTTATATTCAATTTTTGGAATTCATCAATGTGCTCCATCATTGAACCCTTTAGTTTGAGATTTATTAATTGGCTAAAAAAGGTTTTGTTTTTTGTATCATCATAATGTGCTATCATTTCTTCTGTAAAAATTTCCCAAGTGACAATCTGTTTATGAGAGCAAAGCCATTGATACCATGTAAATTGACTTGGTTCCAAATATAAAGTTGCAATGCGTACCTTTTGTGTGTTTTGCACATTATGGAGATCAAAATATTGCTCCATCTCTAGTATCCATGTTACAAGATCCTTGCCATCAAACTTCCTCATATCGATCTTTGGAACATGGTGGGTCTTCAATCTAGCATTAGAGTCTATGAAATCATGATTAACATTTCTTTTGTTCTCATCACGAGTTTCCTTTACTGCCCTTTCACCATTAGTAAACATTTCTTGCATCAACTTTGTGAAATATGTTTTTAAATCTTCCATTTTGCCTTCCATCTTAGCTTCCACGTTATTCATATTAGCTTCCACGCCTTTCTTTAAACAATCCATCTTAGCTTCCACATCATTCATCTTAGGTTCCATGCCTTTATTTAAACCATCCATCTTATCTTCCACACCATCCATCTTAGCTTCCATACCTTTCTTTAAACCATCCATCTTAGCTTCTGTTATTTTTTGTGAGAGTGAATTTTGTTGCACTTGTTCTCGTAATTTTGATATATCATGTTGCATTTCTTCCTCTTCTTCATGAGCCATGCTAAAGCTTTCAGGTTGCTTACTAGGTGTTTCCATTTTCTTTCTTCAAGGCATCAATTAATGATAATTGTGCTTCACTATTGATTTTGAATTCCTTCAAACTAATTTTTCAAACCAAACTTATGCAAAATTTAAAAAAAACTACACACCTTTTTTTTCACTTTGTAGGAGCTCGATATTGAATCTGATGTATCTTTGAAATTTTGGGTCTCCAAGGTCTGAAATTGCAAACTGTGGTAGCCCTTTGAGTCCTCTTTCAAACGCCATCAGTCTGATCAAAATTGGATTCTCCAAGAAAGAGTTATGCCAAATCTCCCAAGATGACTTGATTATACACTTTTTCAGTAGAGCGAACTTGTATGAAGTATCACGTGTCATTGTTTCAACCTTTGGACCTGAAACGATGCAAAAAAAACTACAGTGGGTCCTCTTTTTGAAATTCTTATGAAATTTCAATCTGATACTCAAAGAGAAAGTTATGACTCTTTTCCTAAGGTCACCTATTTGGGATGTAGTTCAGGGGCTTGAAAAACCATAACTTAGATCATATCTTCGAAAATATAGTGAGACAAGATCTGAAATTTTGACGTGAGGATCATCGAGCTTTTGAATGAAATGGGTATTTTTTTTTAGATTCTGAAACATCGCAGAAATAAATTTATATCTAAAATGCCACGATGACCTGTTTGGAGCAGCGAGACCCTACAATCTAAAGCTACGATACCAATTGTTATGAACGAGCTCACAATAAGATAGAGAAGATAGATCAAGGACTTAAAAATCAGCCTCTTTGAGGGGGAAACCTATTTTACATTATGCAAATTAAAAATTCTTGGATGATACAAATGACTAAACCTCCTTTCTATATATAGGAGTCTAAGGGGTCACAATATAATCAAAGTCGACATAACAATAATAATATAAGGGGACAACATTAACAATAATGGGCTTCTATGGGGAACACTAATAAAACTATGGGTACAATAGGGGCACAATAATCACAATAAGGGCTACAATGACAATAGTAATGGGGAAATCACTAGTATTATAGGAACCTAACATATATAGGCTCTTCCAAGGGTAGACGTGGCTCTTCATGTAGGCCAACTTGATTGCTCCTTGTGTTGACTTGATCTTGGAGGTATTTCGACACTTTAAAAACAAAATATTTTTTTCTTTACAAGATACAATGTGCCCATAGGTTCTTCAATATATGACAATGAATCTTTAACCTAGGACAAACCCTAGAAGCACTCAATGGGTGCTTGACCTATAAAATAAAAGAACTTGAACATGAAACCCATGCTCCAATAATAATTTATTTTCATTTTATCATTTACAAGAATACATTTCATATTTATGAAGACCAAACCTAGTTACATATTATTCAACACTCCCTTTTAACTAGGGAGGTATTCATAAGAGGTACATGGTCATTCTTAATATGAAGAGATCTCATAAAAAGAGTCGGATTGGTAACCCATTTGTCTAACATCATATCAACCAACATTGTTACATAGCAAGGCCTTGACTAACAACTCTATCAGCATGATCATAACACAATGCTAACGAGACCAATGATTCAAAGACACCATAATCATTGTCTCACAAGGTACATACTCCACCAGTGTGTTCACAGAGTATGACCTTCCTTTGGACTATTCTTATCTTGGATAGCTAGTCCTCAAAGAATATCGGTCAACAACTACTCTTGTCTTGAATGCCCTACCATATTCTCAAAGAGTAATGAATGTTAGATGGTTACCCAATCCTCCATTCTTTCTTCCCAAGTGAAGATAAGAATGTAGTGTCTATCTCTCCATCTCAATTAGGGAGGATAAATCGACCAAACCAAGCTTGTCCCTTAAATATACAAGCTTCTTGTTTGGAAGTGACTTTGTCAATATATCAGCTACCTGCTCATTAATGGAGATGTATTGTAGCTTCAACACACCATTTTGTACTAGCTCCCAGATATAGTGATACTTGTTGTTTATATGCTTTGTCTTTCCATGAAACACTGGATCTTCAGACAAACATATGCAACTGGTGTTATCACAACATATCATTGTAGGGTTCATCGATCCTTCAAACAGATCAGATAACAGTTTCCTCAACCATACTGCTTCCCTGCTTACTTCATAGGCTGCAACATATTCAACTTCAACACTACTCAAAGCAACTGAGTCTTGCTTTCTTCTCATCCATGAGACCATGGAGGATCCCAAACTAAAGCATCCTCGTGTAGTGCTCCTTCCATCTTGCTCACTGCCTCCCCAATCAAAATCTGTATATCAAAGTAATTTGACATCATTCCTTCTATAATATTTTAGACAATAGTGGATGGTTCCTTGTAGATATCTCAGAAAATGTTTTTCTGCTACCACATGATCATGCTTTAGCTCCACTTGGAATTGACTGAGAACATTTACTGCAAAGCATATGTCTGGATGAGTATTCACCAAGTACATTAATGAGGAAATGACTTGCCTATACTTGGAAGGATCCACAGGGCTAGATTCAGAACTCCTTAGTATTTTCAAGTTTGTGATCATCAGAGTAGTCATAGGTTTGTAGTCCATCGTGTCAAACCCTTTCAGTAACTCGATCACGTACTTTCTTTGACCCAAATAAAATTCATTAGGTACTTTCCAGACTTCTAGTCCCAATTAGTAATGCATCAACCCAAGATCCTTCATGTGAAATTATACTGCTAGTTGCTTCTTACATTCTTCAATTCGACCTTCTACACCTGTCAAGAGAAGATCATCTACATACAAAAGAATGCTTACAAGTTCCCCGCCTACAACCTTAATGTAAAGGTTGGAATCAACAAAGCTTTTTGTGAAGCCTATCCTTTGAAGGTATGAACCCATTCTAGAATACCATGCCCTTGGTGCTTGTTGGAGGCCATATAGTGCTTTTTGTTAGGTTCCTATACCAATAGGTGTCATTTTTCATGATTGACATTGAAGAGATCTAATATGTTCATACCTTTGGCTGGTTGCAAAGGTTTTCCATATTCCCAAGAAAAGAAAAAAGTTAAAAAAATGTAAAGAGGGTATGCCCTAGAAGAAAAATCAAAGGGAAAGAAAAATGAAATGGTCAAGAAAATGAAAGAAATGAACCCCAAACAAAAGACCATGAAAGTGTGCAAGTCCAAAATGCCACTACTGTTCTATTTTTGAAAAAATCTGATGGTGGACAACTTGTTCATTTATGCCACCATAGATGGGTGGCCAAATAGCTTAATCTTGGTCAGTTCATGTTTGAATTTACTTGTCTTAGAGATATAGAAATAATACCTGTCCAAACTGTTCAATCATGGCAGGTGAATAGCTAGGTAGAGAAGCAAAGGAGCTCAACTGTTAAAACTTAGCCCTTGGAAGAAATAAAGGCAGACTTAGATAGGATTGCAATGAAAACAAAAGAAAATTGAAAGGGCCTGCTAGTCCAAGTGCACCCATAGAAAAAGAAGAAAAAATGTTAGATACACCAGGCTGGGTAGGCAGTTTTGGTGTTGCAGAAGCATGCTTATGGTTAATTTTGTCTCTCAAGGATGTTTATCTTATTGTTATCATAAGTACCATGGCACCTGTTTGGTTACAAGTCAATTGAAGCATGACTAACTTCCCTTCACCCTTTTCCCAAAATCACTTACTAACATCCCCCTAAGGATATTGAGATTTTCTCAATGCTCCTAGATCACTCCATTTCATGAAAAAGTCCGAGTAGAACTGCATTCTTGCTTTAGGCAAAGAAACCACATTTTTTGTGTAAAACCCTGTTTTACCTTTAAGCCTAAGTTTCCTAAAAACAATGAACTTAGCACTTTGCACTCATTTCTCGCATATTAATTTTAACATTATTATTTAACTCCCACCCTATCACCTGCTCCCGTATTATATTTATAATAAAAACCCCCAAATCTTATTATTCCCACCCCGACTAAATTATAACCATATGTCAACGTTTTACAGGGGATTAAAGGTTTATCATAAACCTTGTAATAAGCCTTCCCGCGTGACCACAGGCTTTATTTAACCTTTGGTTAATTAAATAACCAAACCCGCAACCCCAATAACCAAAGGTAATACCCCCGAAAACTTAAAAAACTTTGGTTTAATTGATGGGTCCCGCACCCTAACCCTCTATCCCATCCAACAAGCGCCAACCGTCCGATCGACGCTCTCCCATCGGATGGCCCACACTGATATCGTGCGCCCCCCTCCACTCGTAGTTTACTGCCCGAGGAACGACGATATTACTGCTGTACCAAGGGAACATGGCACCCTCCCGCATTACTCGTTGCCCCTCCACCTGAAACCACCTTAGCCCAAAAGCGGTGCAGGCCAATACCGCTTACTGCCTTCTGTTGACTCCACTTGCTGATGTCATCACCACGTCACCCCGCTGTGTGACAAACCATTCCGTCATGCTGACATCACCCAACCGAAAAGTGCCAAAAATCCCCGTAAAGTCAATTTTTGTTAAAAGGTCCCGAAATGTCGTTTTCGCTCATTTTGTATTCATTCTTCCGTGAAAACTACTGCATGTAGACCACGTGCAAAGCAGCTGCTCGACAATACAGTCCACCACCCAGCCAAACAAAGTCCACAGTCCTGTTCTCTAGCTCATCCCTCAACCTGCAAACTGCACAGTTCATCTTTAAAGATAGGTATTTACCTTAATTTTGTTTCGAAACCCTGTGGATTTCAGTTTTCTCTGCAAAGTTTCCAAAGGAGCCAAATTCGAGTTGAATTCATTGTACTGCCTTCAAATAAATGCACCAGAATCACTACTATTTTGCCCATTTGTCTGCAGAAGCCCCACCCCAGTTTAAAAATACAAAAAAACAAAGATGGAGGCTCCGGTGGCCCGCTCCCCTCAATGCACCTCACAAGGAGTTGGAGTGGTTTCCCTTGGCTGATAGAGATTTTCAAATTCAAGACTTAATTGGTGACAAAAACAACCTTCAGGAATTTTGTGAAATTAGGAATAGTCACCGCAGTAACTCTGATCTCTATGGTATATGCGAATCCAACTTGCCTATGTACTACCTCCCTCAGTCAATGTATTCCCTGATATTATCCACCTATGTTGTGCCAATTTTGAACCTACCCAGAGAGTAGTTATGACTCCCACTGGAACTGTCCTCTTTTATATAACTCCTGAGTCCATCAATGAGATGTTACACTTCAAACCCACTCAGCCTCTGGCTCCTCTTTCTATGGGATTCTTGCTTGAGCAGGGGCCTAAACTGCCCAGTTTAGAGGTAACCTGTATTGCCCAAACATTTATGAGACTAGATTGCTAGCCCAAAGAGCCACCTCCCTATGTCCATGCCTAGTTCAATGAAGCTGGAAAATTCATTATTGATATGATATCCTGGGATTTAAGACAAGTGAGTATGTTGATGAGACCACATTAGTTTTGTTGTCCATATTTACTCCAGGACAGGCCCCTGCTATCAAATATAGCTATGCTACATACATTGCCAACAAGATCCATGACCAATTCATGAGTTTACACAGAGAAGGTGTCTTCAAGTATACATCTTATATATATCATCTGTTTTTATACTATCAAACAAACAACTTTCAGTTTCCTATCAGAAAATTGGATTCCAAAGGAGAGAGAAGGTCTATGATATTTTGGACCTCAGTGTTCCACCATGTTCTGACTCTCCTTACACCTACTATGAATTCATTGATCTGTTTATACATCTGGTCTCTTCTCTATTGATGAGAACTCCTCCTCCTAGACTCTCTGGTGATATGCATAAGATTTTATAGCTCTCCAAAAACTACAAAATAGGTGACTGGTACTTTTACCAGAATCACACCGAGATCAAAATATATGGTTGTGAGCTGTGCCCTTATAAGCTGCCCAAATATGTGCCTATGAGACTGTTTGCACTGGAGTATTTCAGCAAATTATCAATGCAGATTTAACTCTCTTTCACAGTGCAAAGAAAAAGGCCCAGCTAAGAATTAAAAACCACTTAGGCCCCTTCATCATTAACAAGAAGGAAGCCTAGGCAGATGTTGATAAGATATTGGGGGAAGAACTTAGACTAAAGAAAGATTTCTGGTGGGTACCTTATGACCCAAATGGCTTTATAAGTGATAGGAGAGTAAAATATAGGCTATCAACCTATAAACATTCTAGGCTCCCTGAAATAGAGCAATTTGCCAATCAGGATGAGTGGGTAGAAGGTACATTGATAGAGCAACTTACTCAACAAGAAGTGATGGAACAAGCAATGAAAAATCTTGAAAAGTCTCTTGACCTAGAATCTTTTGGGCAGGTATTTTTCAAGCTGCCCCAACAAACTGAAGTGGGTACATACTCTGCTAGAACTTCACAACAACCTCTACAGGAAACCAGTGCACCAGGTACAGGGTCATCCAAGGGCAAGGAAGTAGCAGGCACAAAACAACAAGCAATGACAGATCAACCAGCAATATCAAAGGAGCAGGAACAAGGGCAAATTCCCCATGACCAAACCAAAGCACCAGAGATACCAGCATTGTAGACTCCTCTTAATGAGGAAAAGGGCAAGAAAAGGGATAGGGAAAAAGGCACACCTATGAGTGGACCAGCAGAGCAACCAGGGGCAAAAAGGCAAAGACTTAATCCTCTATCTGAAGAGGAAATCAGTGAAGAAACAATAGAAAGTCTACGAGGTGAGAGGGCAACTAGCCCACAGACATCCTCGATGATACAAACATCCACCAGCTCTCACATGCAGGACCTAGAAAGGCATCATAGTGTGGAGGTTTCATCCACTAGGCCACAAAGATAGCAAGGTTCTGATATCAAAAGAACATTCACAGACATAAAAGCCCAGAATGACCCATTGAGGCTGCAACTTTACAATCATTTTCTCAAAATGACCCCCACCAACCAGCAAAGGTTAATGTCTACATATGATATGAAAGAAGGTAAAATGATTTTGAGCCACTTTAAGCCTAAAGTGCAACAACCACAATCAACCGCTTACCACATCAGGACAAATCTGGATGTTCTTGCCAAAGACATTCATCCTATGGACCAGATAGAGTTGCACAAGAAAACTGGAGAGATGGTCTACTCCACATTGGTAGATAAGGCAATGTTGGCTCACAAATTGCAGAACTCATTAAACAACACCTCTGCTCAACTAGATTTGGAGAAGGCATCTTCTTTAGCCAAAGACAACAGGATAGAGTCCAAAGGAATAAAAGTAATGATTAAGAAGAAGGAAGAAGACATTGTTTCCCTCAGGAAACAATTAAAGCTGCCCTCTACTAGGCATCCACAAACCACAGAAGTTGTGCAGCAAAAAGCAGAGGAGGACATGATGGACTTGCTGATGAGGATGAATAAAAAATTAAGTGAGATAGAGCAGGCATTGGAGAAAGCATTACAAGAAAAGCAGGGAGAGTTTACCTCCTAGCCACCTGAAATAGCTCCAACAATCACAACTTCTCCTCCTACATGTATAACATCAGTGCCTCCCACTGTCTGAGCATCAACAACAGAAATCACCACAGGTACCCCAGCAACAGCAACAGGCAGCAGTACCACAATGACCACAAAGCAATTAATAAAAGCCATGGAGGAGCTAAAACTCCAATTGTCAGAATTAAAAGAGGCCAAAGAGAAATTGGAAAAGTTAGAAATAAGCTATGATAAATCCAAAATGACTATAGTAGAAAAGACACGGGAGGTGAAGGCATTAAAGAACAGAGTGAAAGCATTGGAAAAAGACCTCTCTTTAGATAAGCCTATGGGAGAAATCAAAGCCATTTTGTGGGCTAACATCAATCAATCCATTTGTAATATATGGAGATCTATTCAGGTTATCTATGAGAAGATTGATTTGATTGCAGCAGCCCAAGTGGAAATTCAAAAAGCCAGAACTGTATTGGGACATATGCCCAAAGAGGCCAACAGACTAATACATTTTTTGAACACCAAGACCAATGAAGAACTAGCAGCACTGGACATCATAGACAGGTCAGGCACCATTCTAATGATCAAAAGAGTTCTCACCATGAGAACCTTGATGAAAAATTTGGAGAGAAGGTGGCAGGACATGCAAGTGGAGATAAATTCTTTTGTGGAAAGGTTTGCAGTTTTTCATGAAAGGGGCTTGCCAAGTCTATTGGGGAGTAATGAACGCCTACTCAGATAAGTTGAGTACACACACAAGCTGAATAAACACGTCGCTGACCAATTAAATGCATCATCAAGTACCTCAGGAGAGAAGGCCCTTCCATCTGGCCAAACCCTCTACAACAAGTTGGAAAATCTATTTTATATTGAGCATGAAGTGAAACATCTTTTCACAATCCAACCTAATTTCATCAGGTACACAGACGCTGATGAGACTTTGAGAAAGCTGCAAAGACATAAGTTACTAAAGGAGCATTAGTGGCAAGATATGTTAGGAATCCTATGAACCTATCTTTGGTATCTTTGGAGAGTTGAAAGTTTTGCACCATTTATTATCATCTGGTGAACGAAATTGAAGAACATGAGTGTAAATCAAAGCATGTCTCATCATAATTGAATACACCCGAGAAAGCCAGGGCAGCAACGCGGAATATCAGCAGAAGACAGCTGCAGACCGACTCACAGAGCCTAAAGTCAGCATATCTCACCAAATTAAGCAGCCAACACAACAACATTTACTTCTTCATTTATTTCTTCACTATTTTCAAGACTACGTGTCTCTGTTTCTTGTAAAAACAATAACTCATGAGTAGATATTATCTTCCTCAGATATTTTGTAATGTTTTTGCATAAATACCTCCCCATTCGAAGTATTTGGGGTTGGTAATGTATTTCCTAGACTGCATTGTAACTCTGAAGATTTTCTGAATATAAAAGTTGTTGGAATCCATTGTTGCTGGACTCTCTGAATGTGGAATTGATAGCAAAGGACTTGTTATAGAATCCTTGAATCATCTTATGGATCAATAAGTCCCTCTTACTTGTGTTTTTAGTTTCTGTGTTTACTGCATCATATATGTTTCATGATCTGAATAATAGAGAAAAAGAATAACTCAAAATTTTCTTGTTTGCACTCTGCGTTCAATCTCTGTTGTTATTAATGTTTTCTTCAGAATTAGCATAAACATGAATTCTTAACTGCTCCTGTTTCCCCTGGTTCTTTCATCTTGAATATTAACTAAGGAATTCTTAACTACTCCTTAGCAATAATCCTCCACCTTCCCTCTGTCTACATGATGAAGGATTCTTAATTTCCCTTCATCCACTGACTCCATTCCATCTGATTCGAGCTTATACATTGTTTCATAATTGATTACCTTGCTCTATAGTACCATCCTCTGTTAAAGAAACCACATCCAGCAGTTCATCCTCATAGACTCCATTAGCCTAATGGACTGAACTTCTCAGACTTACACCCATTCTATTGAATATCACCATCCAAAACTCAAAACCAAACCCTTGTGCTTCATAACTAGCCTAACATACTTAAAAGAAAAGCTAAATTATAACGATAGATCCCTCTCTGGATACAGATTGGCTAGAATTTGTGTCTAAAACATTGGTCTATGGTTACCTCAGCCGTATTCGCTTTTCTTACAACTTTTTGGGAACAACCTGAGTGATAACATCATTGGCGACCCCGCTGGGGACGCTGAATAATTACTTTTTACAACTGTTTATTTTTAAAACTACAGATGGAGCCTGAAGTTAGCCATGTAGCCTCTGAAACTGCTTTTGCTATGAAAGAACATGAGTAAATAAAAGCTGCTTTATTCTATCTCCAGTCAAGTTTTAGATTTTTGAACAGTTGTCTCAAATACTTGATCAGTCCCTTATTTCAATAAATTTTCAGGAAAATTAAAACTCCCATATTTAAAACTTCCTAGGAAGATACTATCAAAAGTTGTATCCTTCAGATATTTCAAGAAAAACCTAAAAAATATATTTAGAAGCTGGCTCCAAAGAAGAAGGTCCGTTACACTAGATCAAATCCAGATCCCAATCCCCCACCTGTGTTTCAAAATCCTAATCTCATTCCCAAGAAACTTAGAAGCCAACGGAGCTAAGAACATTCTGCTAGTTCACCCCTTGACATATATTAGCAGAACCTTACCCAATCTGAGCTTACTCCGGGAAAAGCACCAGCCTTTTCTACCATTACTGTTGCCTCTCCTAGTTCACCATCAGCTCTACAAACCATCTTTCCCACTCCTCCATTGACATCAAAAATTTTAATTGGTATCCCTGCTCTTTCGGCTGTTACACTTATCTCTGCAAATATGGCAAACCAATATGCTCCCCTGCAGTTACCCGCTAATCCAGGGGCTATGCCTCAAGATTATCAAAGAAAAATCACTTATTTTGATGGTACTGGCACCCACACAACTCAACAACACACCAAGAAAATGATGGATTATTTTTAAAACTATGAGGTTGATGATGATGATGTAAGAATGAAAGTTTTTGTCCAAAGCTTAACCGGAGATGTAAGAACCTGGTTTAGAGCACTCTCTGCAAACATTATCAATAATCCAGAGGCTCTTTATCAGACCTTCTTAAACAGATGGGAAAAGAAAAAAGATCGCCTTCACATCTTATCAGAATATGAAAACTTAAAGAGAGGTCCAAAAGAAAGTATGTAAGATTACTGCACCAGATTTAACAACGTATACAATGCTATTCCTCAGAATCTAAGACCTCCACCAGAATTGGCCTTGATCAAATTCCCTGATGGATTTGACTCTGATATGACATACCAGTTGAGGGAAAGGGCTCCTCGATGCTTAGAAGACATGCAGAGCATAGCTGTCAGTGTTGAGGCCAGCCTAATTTCCAAACGAGCTCGAGCCAGAGCTAAAAGAAGGATACCCATCAAAGAAGAACCTTTTGCCTTTGAACAAAAAATAGATGCCATCATTAAAGGAATGGAAAGACTTGGTGATACGGTAGAAACAATTAAAGGAAAATCATCTTGGCATGGTCAACCAAGCAATGCTGGAAGAAATCCAAACTTTAGAAAAAACCAGAACACTAACATTGCAAAGTTTGGCTCAGACCAAAACATTAGACCTCCATTTCAAGAAAACTATGCTGAAGCTTCAACTTCTAGTTAGCCCACAGAAGACACCCAGATTAACTTAATGGGTTCAATAGTGAACAATAAATTTTCCTAACCCAAGAGGACCAAGAGGCTCACACTCTTGGTCAGTTCCAAATTCAATCAGGGGAACCATTTGATTTTAAGGAGGGATATGACACAACTGTCTATGAATTTCACAAACAATATAATCTAAGAAGTAGGAGAATAGATGTCCCTGATGACAATAAGAAGAAAGAAACCAGACAACCTACTAAAGCTAAAATCAAGAACTCTCCTACAAAAACTCCTCCTAGAGCAATCCCTAACCCAAACAGTCCAACAGTTGAAGATGTTTCAGATAATCAACAACCAAATAAACAGTCTTCTACCTCCATTCCTTGCAAATAAATTGTGGGATAACCTCTAGGAATTGACATAGAAACAACTTCAACTCATAACAATATGCCTACAAAAGAGGTAGATACAGAAAATGCTGCAGAAAAAGAAAACCTTGCTTCCCGAAATGCAAAAATTCAAACTGAAAAACCCTTCAACCTTGAGACCGAAATAGGCAAGTTAAAAATAGCCATTCCACTGTCAGAGCTGGCTAAGCATCATGTCTATAGAGAACAAATCAGCAAATCACTTCAAATTGCAGAAAATAGAGATGTAGTAAATGTCCTTGATGACCAACCAGAATTAATCTTTGGTCTTGAAGTAAATGAGAAATTGGTAGATGGAGGGATTCCTCCTTTCTATGTAAGTCTAAACATTCATGATAAGATACCCCACAATGCTATGTTTGATTCTGGTGCTTCTCATAATTTAATGCCCAAATATGTAATGGAGAAGATGGACCTAGATATCACAGGCCATACAAAGACTTGTTTTCTTTTGATTCAAGCCAGGTTAGATGTCTAGGACTATCAAAGACTTATGTGTATCATTAGTCCAATACCCAGCCAAAACAATTTTAATGGATGTGCTGGTAGCTGATATTCCACCCAAATATGGGATGCTGTTGTCTAGGTCTTGGGGAGCAAAACTACAAGGGTCATTAGATTTGGACCTGTCTTATGCTACCATTTCAGAATTTTGGCAACCAAAGAAGTTATACAGAGAGACTCTAATGAAATACGTAGTGAGCAGTCAGGAGAAACCCCAGAATTTTCCCATCTATTCCATGCATTCTGATATGGACTCCTTTATCCTATACAATGATGAAATTTACCCCCCAACTGATGTCAATGCTTTGGCTTTAGAGCAGAAAAATTTCATAAATAAGAAATCTAGTGTTCAAGAGCAAGAAATTTCTATGAACAAGGGTATATCATACTACCAAGAAAAACCAGCTGAAAATAAAGAAGTGTATCTGCCCATAAAACAAATCATTCAGACTCCAAACACTGACTCTGAGCATGAAATCCTTTGGTATTTGGAATTTGATGGATCAGTCAATAAATTAGGAGCAGGGGCAGGAATTTGGGTGCATAATCTAGAAAATAACCATGCTGAAGGTCATGCATACAGGTTGAGTTTTAGATGCACTAATAACATAGCCGAATATGAAGCCCTCTTGCTAGGAATCAAAGTGATCAAAAGCTTAGGAGCATTTAGGGTATCAATTTTGGGAGATTCTGATTTAGTTATTCAACAAATGAAAGGAACCTTTCTCACAAATGATCCCAGGTTAAGATCTTATAGAGCTGCAACAATTGAAATACTCAATACGTTTCTAGAAACACAGCTTGCTAAAATTCCAAGGAAACACAATTTACATGCTCATAGTTTGGGAACATTTGCCAGCACTTGTAAACTGCCATTTGAGCCTAATCATCATTTTACAACTGAGATTAAACACAGGCCATATGAACTTGATAATGTAAAAAACTGGCAAGTGTTTGACAATGACACTCAGATTAACAATTTCCTGACCTTAAAAGAAGAATTTTTCAGCACATATATAGACACCAGCACTGTTGGTGAGGTTGATCAAATGGACAAAATTGAAACACACATTTCAGCTGAAACAACAACTCAAATACTACATCCAACAAGATTTACCAACAAAGAGTTGCAAGAGCATAAGGAAGTAGACTTTGATGAAGCTGTTGGAGGAGAATCTGAAGTCATTGATTTAAAGGACAACTATTTGCCCATAGGATTAACACCTCTCGAAGACATTTTTGATTCTAATGATATCTCAAGGAAGTCTAAAATGCAGTCTCTAGATGCCGAGATTGAGGATTGTAACATAGGAACTGAACAAAGTCCTAAAATGATAAAACTGTCCAAAATTTTGCCTCTTGACAAAAAGCTTAAATATGTTGAACTATTTAAAGAATTTGAGGACGTTTTTGCATGGAGTTATGAAGATTTCAAACCTTATGATACTTCTGTGATTCAACATACAATACCCCTTAAAGAAAATAAAAAACCTTTCAAGCAAAAACTCAAAAGGGTCAACCCTGTGCTCCTCCCTCTAACTGAAAAGGAAGTCAAAAGAATGTATGAAGCTGGGATAATTGTACCCATTAGATTTTCAGAATGGATCATGAATTTAGTGCCCACTAGGAAGAAAACAGGAGAAATCAGACTATGTGTGGACTTAAGGAATCTGAACAAAGTTTCTTTGAAAGATAACTACCCCTTGCCCAAAATGGACCACATTTTACAAAGGGTAGTAGGTGCCTCTAGGATCTCACTGTTGGATGGATTTTTAGGCTTCAACCAGATTCTAGTTCACCTTGATGACCAAGATAAAACTATTTTTACAACACCTTGGGGAACTTTCAAATATGTAAAGATGCCATTTGGACTCAAAAATGCAGGGGCAACCTTCCAACATGCAATGGACATAGCTTTTGCTAAATAAATTCATGATTTCCTAGTCATATACCTAGATGATCTCACTGCCTTTTCCAAATCAGACCAGAAAAACTTGGATCATCTGAGACAAGTGTTTTTAATCTGCAGAAAATATGGTATATCGTTAAACCTAAAGAAGTCATTATTTGGCCTAGAAGAGGGCAAAATGTTAGGCCACATAATCTCAAAAGATGGCATAAGAATTGACCCTGACAGAATACAGGCCATTCTGCAAGTTCCTCACCCTCGAAATATCAAAGAACTTCAAGCTTTCCTAAGGAAAATCAACCTTTTAAGGAGATTCATACCCAATCTGGCTGAATTAATTAGATCGCTGAACAAAATGTTAAATAAGGATTGCAAGGTCAAATGGACAGTAGAGACCAAACAAGCATTTGAAGAAATCAAAATGGCTTTGACTAGAACACCGATCCTTACAAGCCAAAAATTTGACAGAGACTTCATGATCTTTTCCTTTGCCTCAGAACATACTATTACTGTTGTCTTCCTACAAAAAGATGATCAAGGACATGAAAAACCCATAGCCTTCTTTAGCAAAGCATTGAGGGATGCACCTCTAAAATATCAAATCATGGAAAAACAGGCTTATGCACTTGTAAAAGCTATTAAGGACTTCAGAGTTTATATCTTATACTCTCATGTAATAGCTTACGTGCCAAATACTGTGGTCAAAGATATCCTAACTCAGGAAGGAATTGAAGGCAAACATGGTAAGTGGATAGCTAACATTTTGGAATATGACATTGAAATTAAACCAACAAAGCTGATAAAAGGACAAGGATTAGCTAAACTTATGACTGAAACCAATTTTCAAGTCCTTGATATCAATGAACTGGATAATGAACAGGAGATGGCGTCTCCACAGATCAATCAAGGCTTTTTACAATCACCTTGGTATGCTGATATAATTTATGTATTGCTAAACCTGCAGGCTCCTCTAGGATTATCTAGAACTAAGAAAAGATTTCTGAAAATGAAAGCTTCAAAATTTTGTATTTTAGATGATGCTTTATTTTGGAAAAATCATGAAGGCATTTTACTAAATTTTTTAACAAATGATGAAGCTGACAAAGTGCTGTAAGAATTGCATGCAGGGGACTGTGGTGGACATTTGTATTGGAAATCAAATGCTGATAAAATTCTAAGGGATGGATTTTATTGGCCCACCCTATTTGCTGACGTGAAAAAATTTGTTACTTCTTGCCATAAATGTCAAATCTTTGAAGGCAAGAGGAAACTTTTGCCTCTACCCCTTAAGCCAATTTTCACTGAAAAACCATTCCAACAAGGGGGTTTAGATTTTATTGGAGAAATCCATCCACCCTCCTCTGGCCAACATAAATGGATCCTGACTGCCACTGACTATTTCACCAAGTGGATAGAGGCCATCCCTTGTAGGAAAGCCAATGATTCACTAATCATGCAGTTCTTAGAAACCAAAATCCTGTCCAGATTTGGTTGTCCTGAAAAGATTATAATTGACAATGCTGCTGCCTTCAAATCCAAGAGAATGATCAATTCCTATCACAAATACCACATTACTTAGGTCACTCCACAACCTATTACCCTCAAGATAATGGTTTAGCTGAGTCATCCAATAAAAGCCTGATCAATATCATTGAGAAAGTATTGGAAGAAAACAAGAAAAAATGGCATAAGAAGCTTATCAATGCACTATGGGCTGACAGATTGACTACAAAGAGATCCAGTGGAACAAGCCCATATGAATTGGTTTATGGAATGGAGGCTATATTCCCTTCATCTTTGGGAATCTCTGTGATGAAGTTGCTACAAGAAATGCAGGCAGAACCCAATGACATTCAGAGAAGGATAAATCAGACTATTCACCTACATCATACTAGATAGGAAGTATATTAGAGATCTCAAGTGTTACATGAAAAGCTCAAGAAGATATTCGATAAAAGGACTAAGGCAGAGGATTTCTATATTGGAGACAAGGTTTTGAAATGGGACTCAAGGAGAGAAGATAAAGGAAAACATGGGAAGTTTGACTTCCTATGGAGGGGACCTTTTATCATCCAAGCTATACAAGGAAACAATACTTACTTTTTAAAAAGCCGGGATGGTACAGAAGCAGAGGGAGGACTAGTTAATGGCCAGATGCTCAAGCACTATTTTGATCCGGCTGCCTGGGGTATTTTTGTCTTAACCTGTACATACTTTATATTTGATAATGTCTAGGCTTGGATTGGACAACAAGTTTGTCGAAGTTAAAGCCCGAAGTGAAGGCCCTAAGCTTCACAACTACAGCTGTTATAAGTATAATAAAGCAACCAATGGAAGCAGATTTCAGAGAAAAAACAGAGGTGTAATTGTTTAAATTAGTTCATGGGAAAAATGTATATCTTACATGGTCCTTTGAACAGGTTTTTCACTTACAACAAAGGGAAAATTTCAGAATGCAGCAAGAATTGTATATAAGGCCATCTGACCTACTGTTCTTGACTTTTCACCAAGAAAAGCCATCCCCAAGTGGAGCCATTGTTAGGTTCCTATACCAATAGGTGTCATTTTCATGATTGACATTGAAGAGCTCTAAATGTTCATACCTTTGGCTAGTTGCAAAGGTTTTCCATATTCCCAAGAAAACAAAAAAGTTAAAAAATGTAAAGAGGGTATGCCCTAGAAGAAAAATCAAAGGGAAAGAAAAATGAAATGGTCAAGAAAATGAAAGAAATGAACCCCAAACAAAAGACCATGAAAGTGTGCAAGTCCAAAATGCCACTACTGTTCTATTTTTACAAAAATCTAATGGTGGACATCTTATTCATTTATGCCACCATATATGGGTGGCCAAATAGCTTAATCTTGGTCAGTTCATGTTTGAATTTACTTGTCTTAGAGATAGAGAAATAAACCTGTCCAAACTGTTCAATCTTGGCAGGTGAATAGCTAGGTAGAGAAGCAAAGGAGTTCAACTCTTAAAACTGAGCCCTTGGAAGAAATAAGGGCAGACTTAGATAGGATTGCAATGAAAACAAAAGAAGATTGAAAGGGTCTACCAGTTCAAGTGCACCCATGGAAAAAGAAGAAAAAATGTTAGATACACTAGGCTGGGTAGGCAGTTTTGGTGTTGCAGAAGCATGCTTATGGTTAATTTTTTCTCTCAAGGATGTTTATCTTATTGTTATCATAAGTACCATGGCACCTGTTTGGTTACAAGTCAATTGAAGCATGACTAACTTCCCTTCACCCTTTTCCCAAAATCACTTACTAACCTCCCCCTAAGGATATTGAGATATGCTTAATGCTCCTAGATCACTCCATTTCATGAAAAAGCCTGAGTAGAACTGCATTCTTTCTTTAGGCAAAGAAACCACATTTCTTGTGTAAAACCCTCTTTTACCTTTAAGCCTAAGTTTCCTAAAAACAATTAACTTAGCGCTTTGCACTCATTTCTCGCATATTAATTTTAACATTATTATTTAACTCCCACCCTATCACCTGCTCCCGTATTATATTTATAATAAAAACCCCCAAATCTTATTATTCCCACTCGGCTAAATTATATCCATATGTCAACATTTTACAGGGGATTAAAGGTTTATCATAAACCTTGTAATAACCCTTCCAGGGTGACCACAGGCTTTATTTAACCTTTGGTTAATTAAATATCCAAACCCGCAACCTCGATAACCAAAGGTAATACCCCCGAAAACATTAAAAAACTTTCGTTTAATTGATGGGTCCCGCACCCTAACCCTCCATCCAATCCAACAAGCGCCAACCATCTGATCGGCGCTCTCCCATTGGATGACCCACACTGATATCGTGCGCCCTCCTCCACCCGTAGTTTATCGCCGTACCAAGGACACATGGCACCATCCCGCACTGCTCGCTACCCCTCCACTCGAAACCACCTTAGTCCAAAAGCGGTGCGGGCCAATACTGCTTACCGCCTTCTGTTGACTCCGCCTACGGACGTCACTGCCACATCACCCCGCTACGCGACAAACCATTCTGTCATGCTGACGTCACCCAACCGAAAAGCACCAAAAAGCCCCGTAAAGTCAATTTTTGTTAAAAGGTCCCGAGATGTCGTTTTTGCTCATTTTGTATTCATTCTTCCACAAAAACTAGTGCATGTAGACCACGTGCAAAGCAGCTGCTCGACCATACAGTCAGGCACCCAACCAAACAAAGTCCACAGTCCTGTTCTCCAGCTCATCCCGCACCTTGCAAACTGCACAGTTCGTCTTTAAAGACAAGTGTTTACCTTAATTCTGTTTCCAAACCCTGTGGATTTCAGTTTTCTCTGCAAATTTTCCAAAGGAGCCAAATTCTAGTTCAATTCACCGTACTTCCTTCAAATAAACGCACTAGAACCACTTCTATTTTTCCCATTTGCCTACAGAAGCCCCACCCTAGTTTAAAAATACACAAAAACAAAGATGGAGGCTCCGGTGGCCCTCAATGTCGCTCCCCTCTATGCACCTCACAAGGAGTTAGAGTGGTTGCCCTTGGCTGATAGAGATTTTCAAATTCAAGACTTAATTGGTGACAAAAACCACCTTCAGACATTTTGTGAAATTAGGAACAGTCACCGTAGTAACTCTGATCTCTATGGTATATGGGAATCCAACCTGCCTATGTACTACCTCCCCTTAGTCAATGTATTCCTTGATATTATCCACCTATGCTGTGCCAATTATGAACCTACCCAGAGAGCAGTTATGACTCCCACTGGAACTGTCCTCTTTAATATTACTCCTGAGTCCATCAATGAGATGTTACACTTCAAACCCACTCAGCCTCTAGCTCCTCTTTCTATGGGATTCTTGCTTGAGTAGGGGCCTAAACTGCCCAGTTCAGAGATAACCCTTATTGCCCAAACATTTATTAGACCAGATTTCTAGCCCAAAGAGCCACCTCCCTATGTCCATGCTTGGTTCAATGAAGCTGGAAAATTCATTATTGATATGATATCCTATATCCTGGGATTTAAGACAAGTGATTATGTTGATGATACCACATTAGTTTTGTTGTCCATATTTACTCCAGGACAGTCCCCTGCTGTCAAATATAACTATGCCACATTCATTGCCAACAAAATCAATTACCAATTCATGAGTTTACACAGAGAAGGTGTCTTCAAGTATACATCTTATATATATATCATTTGTTCTTATACTATCAAATAGACAACTTTCAGTTTCCTATCAAAAAATTGGATTCCAAAGGAGAGAGAAGGTTTGTGATATTTTGGTATCTTTGGAGAGTTGAAAGTTTTGCACCATTTATTATCAGCTGGTGAATATAATTGAAGAACAGGTGTGTAAATCAAAGCATGTCTCATCAGAATTGAAGACACCCGAGAAAGCCAGGGCAGCAACACAAAATATCAGCAGAAGACAGCTGCAGACCTACTCACAGAGCCTAAAGTCAGCATATCTCACCAAATTAAGCAGCCAACACAACAACATTTACTTCTTCATTTATTTCTTCACTATTTTCAAGACTACATGTCTCTGTTTCTTGTAAAAACAATAACTCATGAGTAGATATTATCTTCCTCAGATATTTTGTAATGTTTTTGCATAAATACCTCCCCGTTCGAAGTATTTGGGGTTGGTAATGTATTTCTTAGATTGCGCTATAACTCTGAAGATTTTCTGAATACAAAAGCTGTTGGAATCCATTGTTGCTGGACTCTCTGAATATGGAATTGATAGCAGAGGACTTGTTACAGAATTCTTGAATCATCTTATGGATCAATAAGTCCCTCTTACTTGTGTTTTTAGTTTCTGTGTTTACTGCATCATATATGTTTCATGATCTAAATAATAGAGAAAAAGAATAACTCAAAATTTGCTTGTTTGCACTCTGCGTTCAATCTTTGTTGTTATTAATGTTTTCTTCAGAATTAGCATAAACAAGAATTCTTAACTGCTCTTGTTTCCCTTGGTTCTTTCATCTTGAATATTAACTAAGGAATTCTTAACTGCTCCTTAGAAATAATCATCCACCTTCCCTCTGTCTACATGATGAAGGATTCTTAATTTCCCTTCATCCACTGACTCCATTCCATCTGAATCCAGCTTATACATTGTTTCATAATTGATTACCTTTCTCTGTAGTACCATCCTCTGTTAAAGAAACCACATCCAACAGTTCATCCTCATAGACTCCATTAGCCCAATGGATTGAACTTCTTAGACTTACACCCCTGTTCTATTGAATATCACCATCCAAAACTCAAAACCAAACCCTTGTACTTCATAACTAGCCTAACATACTTAAAAGCAAAGCTAAATTATAAAGAGAGAGCCCTCTCTAGATACAGATTGGCTAGAATATGTGTCTAAAAGGTTGGTCTGTGGTTACCTTGGCCGTATTCTCTTTTCTTACAACTTTTGGGGAACAACCTGAGTGATAACATCATTGGCAACTCCGCTGGGGACGCTGAATAATTACTTGTTACAACTATTTATTTTTAAACTACAGATGGAGCCTGAAGTTAGCCAGGTAGCCTTTGAAACTGCTTTTTCTATGCAAGTACAGGAGTAAATAAACGCTGCTTCAGTCTATCACCAGTCAAGTTTTAGATTTTTGAATGGTTGTCTCAAATACCTGATCAGTCCCTTATTTCAATAGATTTTCAGGAAAATTAAAACTCCCATATTTAAAACTTCTTAGCAAGATACTGTCAAAAGTTGTATCCTTCAGATATTTCAAGAAAAACTTAAAAAATATATTCGGAAGTTGGCTCCAAAGAAGAAGGTCCGTTACACTAGATCAAATCCAGATCCCAATCCCCCACCTGTGTTTCAAAATCCTAATCTCATTGCCAAGAAACTTAGAAGCCAGTAGAGCCAAGAACATTCTGCTAGTTCACCCCTTGACATATATTAGTAGAGCCTTATCCAATCTGAGCTTACTCCAGGAAAAGCACCAACCTTTTCTGCCATTACTGTTTCCTCTCCTAGTTCACCATCATCTCTGCAAACCATCTTTCCCACTCTCCATTCACAACATAAATTTCAACTGGTATCCCTGCTCTTCCGGCTATTACACTTATCTATGCAAATATGGTAAACCGATATGCTCCCCTGCAATTACCTGTTAATCCAAGGGCTATGCATCAAGATTATCAAAGAAAAATCACTTATTTTGATGGTACTGCCACCTACACATCTCAACAACACACCAAGAAAATGATGGATTATTTTGAAAACTATGAGGTTGATGATGATGATGTAAGAATGAAAGTTTTTGTCCAAAGCTTAACTAGAGATGTAAGAACCTGGTTTAGAGAACTCCCTGCAAACACTATCAATAATGCAGAGGCTCTTTAGCAGACCTTCTTAAACAGATGCAAAAAGAAAAAAGATCCCCTTCACATCTTATCAGAATATGAAAACTTAAAGGGAGGTCCACAAGAAAGTATGCAAGATTACTGCACCAAATTTAACAACGTATACAATGCTATTCCTCAGAATCTAAGACCTCCACCAGAATTGGCCTTGATCAAACTCCCTGATGGATTTGACTCTAATATGGCATACTAGCTGAGGGAACTGGCTCCTCGAAGCTTAGAAGACATGCAAAACATAGCTGTCAGTGTTGAGGCCAACCTAATTTCCAAACGAGCTCGAGCTAGAGCTGAAAGAAGGATACCCATCAAAGAAGAACCTTCTGCCTTTGAACAAAAATTAGATGCCATCATTAAAGGAATGGACAGACTTGGTGATAGGGTAGAAACAATTGAAAGAAAATCATCTTGGGATGGTCAACCAAGCAATGCTGGAAGAAATCCAAACTTTAGGAAAAACCAGAACCCTAACATTGCAAAATCTGGCTCAGACCAAAACATTAGACCTCTATTTCAAGAAAACTGTGCTGAAGCTTCAACTTCTAGTTAGCCCACAGAAGACACCCAGATTAACTTACTGGGTTTCAATAGTGAACAACAAATTTTCCTAACCCAAGAGGACCAAGAGGCTCACACTCTTGGTCAGTTCCGAATTCAATCAGGGGAATTGTTTGATTTTAAGGAGGGATATGACACAACTGTCTATGAAGTTCACAAACAATATAATCTAAGAAGTAGGAGAATAGATGTCCCTGATGACAATAAGCAGAAAGAAACCAGGCAACCTACTAAAGCTAAAATCAAGAACTCTCTTACACAAACTCCTCCTAGAGCAATTCCTAACCCAAACAATGCAACAGTTGAAGATGTTTCAGATAATCAACAACCAAATAAACAATCTTCTACCTCCATTCCTTGCAAATAAATTGTGGGAGAACCTCTAGGAATTGACATAGAAACAACTTCAACTCATAACAAGATGCCTAAAAAAGAGGTAGATACAGAAAATGCTGCAGAAAAAGAAAACCTTGCTGCCCGAAATGCAAAAATTCAAACTGAAAAACCCTTCAACGTTGAGACCGAAATAGGCAAGTTAAAAATAGCCATTCCACTGTCAGAGCTGGCTAAGCATCATGTCTATAGAGAACAAATCAGCAAATCACTTCAAATTGCAGAAAATAGAGATTTAGTAAATGTCCTTGATGACCAACCAGAATTAATCTTTGGTCCTGAAGTAAATTGGAAATTGGTAGATGGAGGGGTTCCTCCTTTCTATGTAAGTCTAATCATTCATGATAAGATAATTCATAATGCTATGTTTGATTCCGGTGCTTCTCATAATTTAATGCCCAAATCTGTAATGAAGAAGCTAGACCTAGATATCACTAGGCCATACAAAGACTTGTTCTCTTTTGATTCAAGCCAGGTTAGATGTCTAGGACTAATCAAAGACTTATGTGTATCATTAGTCCAATACCCAGCCAAAACAATTTTAATGGATGTGGTGGTAGATGATATTCCACCCAAATATGGGATGCTGTTGTCTAGGTCTTGGGGAGAAAAACTGCGAGGGTCATTACAATTGGACATGTCCTATGCTACCATTTCAATATTTGGGCAACCAAAGAAGTTATACAGAGAGACTCTGGTGAAATACGTAGTAAGTAGTCAGGAGAAACCCCAAAATTTTCCCATCTATTCCATGCATTCTGATATGGACTCCTTTATCCTATACAATGATGAAATTTACCCCCCAACTGATGTTAATGCTTTGGCTTTAGAGCAGAAAAATTTCATAAATAAGAAATCTAGTGTTCAAGAGAAAGAAATTGCTATGAAAAAGGGTATATCAGACCACCAAAAAAAACCAGCTGAAAATAAAGAAGTGTATCTGCCCATAAAACAAATCATTCAGACTCCAAACACTGACTTTGAGCATGAAACCCTTTGGTATTTGGAATTTGATGGATCAGTCAATAAATTAGGAGCAGGGGCAGGAATTTGGGTGCATAATCTAGAAAATAACCATGCTGAAGGTCATGCATACAGGTTGAGTTTTAGATGCACTAATAACATAGCCGAATATGAAACCCTCTTGCTAGGACTCAAAGTGATCAAAAGCTTAGGGGCAGTGTTGGTACCATTCTATGACCCCTTTTCCCTCCCAAAACATGACCATTACCTACCTCTTTTCATCATTTATCCCTCAAATGCCTTGGAAATTGATTAATTAATAGTTTTATAGTTGTTGAATTACATTTAAATTGATTTAAGGGTTTTGTGTTAGTAAATTAGGATTTTTGGGCAAAATAACTACAGGAAGTCCCAACAACCTGTAAATGGCTTATCGTTTGACATGTGAAATGATAGCCAGGCCAGAGCGAAAGGTATGGGCGAAAAGTGGAATGTCCAAGCATGGACAAGCACCTATCCCGCAGCGGAAACAACCCTCCTACATGCGCGGTCAACGCTTGGTCAACTATGGCATGTTGGCACAAAGGAAACAACAACACACAGTTACAGTCAATCCAATTTTTAGTTGTTTCCTTGTTTTTATGTGCATAAGCTAGGATAGAAACATCTTTGCGTTTTTGTAAAAGCAGCAACAGCCGCCCATGGATGAACATCCATTTTTCAAGGGATGTGAATCGTATGTAATTATAAGGCCGAACCTGGATATATGTTAGTTTACCTTTTTATGTTCTAAGTTTACATTTCTTGTCACTTCAGAACAGAGCTTTGAATTAATACAAGACTGCATTATAATCTCCATGCGTTGTTTTAATACTGTGATCGTGGAATAACAATCTCGGTGTACCAAGAACGCGGACGGGCCCTGCGTACATGGTATACCGATATCATTTTGATTGCATTTACATTGTTATTTTAATTACATTTTACAGTCAGAGCATTTGATTGATATTTGAAACCGATATATATATGCACAAGGATTTAATTGATGTTTATATTTGTGTTTATGAACGCACTGTTAGATGTCTATGCATGCACTTGAACAGACCCTCATCTGGATCGTGAAACATATCCTGTAAGGGATTCGATCCAGTGTTGTTTTGTAAAGCACTGTTATGGACTATGCTTAAGATTTTTACTTTGCATGCTTGTAATAAATTTTCATGACTGTTGAGTACCATTAAACAGGGGTTTCATGTTTGGTGTCTCTGTAAGGGGACCGAAACCTTTAAATACAGTGATACACAGCATGTTATGAGTAGGAACTTAGCTGATAATGATACATAGTTTGATGCTTAGTTAAATATTTGATTGATAGTTTAATATTAGATCAAGTCACAACATTGTAATTAAGAAGGATAGGCCTAGATTAGATCCTTTATGTCTATATATTTTAGGCACACGCCTCTAAGTCTACGCACCCTGGTCCATAATAAATTTAGCCCAGTCTAGCACCCTAGATAGGACACTACAGGCAGTTAGGGTATCAATTTTGGGAGACTCTGATTTAGTTATTCTGCAAATGAAAAGAACCTTTCTCACAAATGATCCCAGGTTAAGATCTTATAGAGCTACAACAATTGAAATACTCAATACCTTTCTAGAAACACAGCTTGCTAAAATTCTAAGGAAACACAATTTACATGCTCACAGTTTGGCAACATTTGCCAGCACTTGTAAACTACCATTTGAGCTTAATCATCATTTTACAGTTGAGATTAAACACATGCCATCTTTACCTGATAACGTAAAAAATTGACAAGTGTTTGACAATGACACTCAGATTAACAATTTCCTGACCTTAAGAGAAGAATTTTCTAGCACATATATAGACACCAGCACTGTTGGTGAGGTTGATCAAATGGACAAAATTGAAACACAAATTTCAGCTGAAACAACAACTCAAATACTACATCCAACAAAATTTACCAACAAAGAGTTGCAAGAGCTTAAGGAAATAGACTTTGATGAGGCTGTTGGAGGAGAATTTGAAGTCATTGATTTAAAGGACAATTATTTGCCCACAGGATTAACGCCTCTGGATGACATTTTTTATTCTAATGATATCTCAAGGAAGCCCAAAATGCAGCCTCTAAATTCCGAGATTGAGGACTGTAGCATAGGAATTGAACAAAGTCCTAAAATGATAAAACTGTCCAAAACTTTGCCTCCTGACCAAAAGCTTAAATATGTTGAACTGTTTAAAGAATTTGAGGACTTTTTTGCATGGAGTTATGAAGATCTCAAATCTTATGATACTTTTGTGATTCAACATACAATACCCCTTAAGGAAAATCAAAAACCTTTCAAGAAAAAACTCAGAAGGGTCAACCTTGTGCTCCCCCCTCTAATTGAAAAGGAAGTCAAAAGAATGTATGAAGCTGGGATAATTGCACCCATTAGATTTTCATAATGGATCTCGAATTTAGTGCCCACTAGGAAGAAAACAGGAGAAATCAGACTATGTGTGGACTTAAGGAATCTGAACAAAGTTTCTTTGAAAGATAACTACCCCTTGCCCAAAATGGACCACATTTTACAAAGGGTAGTGGGTGCCTCTAGGATCTCACTGTTGGATGGATTTTCAGGCTTCAACCAGATTCTAGTTCACCCTGATGACCAAGATAAAATTGCTTTTACAACACCTTGAGGAACTTTCAAATATGTAAACATGCCATTTGGACTCAAAAATTCAGGGGCAACCTTCCAACGTGCAATGGACATAGCTTTTGCTAAAGAAATTCATGATTTCCTAGTCATATACCTAGATGATCTCATTGCCTTTTCCAAATCAGACCAGCAACAATTAGATCATCTGAGACAAGTGTTTTTAATCTGCAGAAAATATGGTATATCATTAAACCCAAAGAAGTCATTATTTTGCCTAGAAGAGGGCAAATTGTTAGGCCACATAATCTCAAAAGATGGCATAATAATTGACCCTGACAGAATACAGGCCATTCTGCAAGTTCCTCACCATAGAAATATCAAAGAACTTCAAGCTTTCCTAGGGAAAATCAACTTTTTAAGGAGATTCATACCCAATCTGGCTGAATTAATTAAACTGCTGAACAAAATGTTAAAGAAGGATTCCAAGGTCAAATCAAGAATTTAAAGAAATCAAAATGGCTTTGACTAGAACACCAATCCTTACAAGCCCAAAATTTGACAGAGACTTTATGATCTTTTCCTTTGCCTCAGAACATACTATTACTGCTGTCTTGCTACAAAAAGATGATCAAGGACATGAAAAACCCATAGCCTTCTTTAGCAAAGCACTGAGGTATGCACCTCTAAAATATTAAATCATAGAAAAACAGGCTTATGCACTTGTAAAAGCTATTAAGGACTTCAGAGTTTATATCTTATACTCTCATGTAATAGCTTACGTGCCAAATACTGTGGTCAAAGATATCCTAACTCAGGAAGGAATTGAAGGCAAATGTGGTAAGTGGATAGCTAACATTTTGGAATATGACATTGAAATTAAACCAACAAAGCTGATAAAAGGACAAGGATTAGCTAAATTTTTGACTGAAACCAATTTTGAAGCCCTTGATATCAACGAACTGGATAATGAACAGGAGATGGCGACTCCACAGATCAATCAAGCCTTTTTACAATCACCTTGGTATGCTGATATAATTTATGTATTGCTAAACCTGTAGGCTTCTCCAAGATTATCCAGAACTAAGAAAAGATTTCTGAAAATGAAAGCTTCAAAATTTTGTATTTTAGATGATGCTTTATTTTGGAAAAATCATGAAGGCATTTTACTAAATTGTTTAACAAAGGATGAAACTGACAAAGTGCTGAAAGAATTGCATGTAGGGGACTGTGGTGGACATTTGTATTGGAAATCAACTACTGGTAAAATTCTAAGGGCTGGATTTTATATGATGACATGAAAAAATTTGTTACTTCTTGCCACAAATGTCGAATCTTTGAAGGCAAGAGGAAACTTTTGCCTCTACCCCTTAAACCAATTCCACTGAAAGACCATTCCAACAAGGGGGTTTAGATTTTATTGGAGAAATCCATCCTCCCTCCTCTGGCCAACATAAATGGATCCTGACTGCCACTGACTATTTCACCAAGTGGATAGAGGCCATCCCTTGTAGGCAAGCCAATGATTCACTAATCATGCAATTCTTAGAAACCAATATCCTGTCCAGATTTGGCTGTCCTGAAAAGATTATAACTGACAATGCTACTGCCTTCAAATCCAAGATAATGATTAATTTCTGTCACAAGTACCACATTACCTTAGGTCACTCCATAGCCTATTACCCTCAAGGTAATGGTTTAGCTGAGTCATCCAATAAAAGCCTGATAAATATCATTAAGAACATATTGCAAGAAAACAAGAAAAAATGGCATAAGAAGCTTATCAATGCACTATGGGTTGATAGATTGACTACAAAGAGATCCATTGGAACACGCCCCTATGAGTTGGTTTATGGCATGGAGGCTATATTCCCTTCATCTTTGGGAATTCATGTGATGAAGTTGCTACAAGAAATGCAGGCAAAACCCAATGACATTCAGAGAAGGATAAATTAGAATATTCACCTACAACAGACCAGAGAGGAAGTATATCAGAGATCTCAAGTGTTACATGAAAAGCTCAAGAAGATATTCGATAAAAGGACTAAGGTAGAGGATTTCTATATTGGAGACAAGGTTTTGAAATGAGACTCAAGGAGAGAAGATAAAGGAAAACATGGGAAGTTTGACTTCTTATGGAGGGGACCTTTTATCATCCAGGCTGTACAAGGAAACAATACTTACTTTTTAAAAAGCCTGGATGGTACAGAAGCAGAGGGAGGACCAGTTAATGGCCAGATGCTCAAGCACTATTTTGATCCGGCTGCCTGAGGTATTTTTCTCTTAACCTGTACATACTTTATATTTGATAATGTCTAGGATTGGATTGGACAACAAGTTTGTTTAAGTTAAAGCCCGAAGTGAAGGCCCTAAGCTTCACAACTACAACTGTTATAAGTATAATAAAGCAACCAACAAAAGCAGATTTCAGAGGAAAAACATAGGTGTAATTGTTTAAATCAGTTCATGGGAAATATGTATATCTTACATGGTCCTCTGAACAGTTTGTTCACTTACAACAAAGGGAAAATTTCAGAATGTAGCAAGAATTGTATATAAGGCCATCTGACCTGCTGTTCTTGACTTTTCACCAAGAAAAGCCATCCCCAAGTGGAGCCATTGTTAGGTTCCTATACCAATAGGTGTCATTTTTCATGATTGACATTGAAGAGCTCTAATATGTTCATACCTTTGGCTGGTTGCAAAGGTTTTCCATATTCCCAAGAAAACAAAAAAGTTAAAAGATGTAAAGAGGGTATGCCCTAGAAGAAAAATCAAAGGGCAAGAAAAATGACATGGTCAAGAAAATGAAAGAAATGAACCCCAAACAAAAGACCATGAAAGTGTGCAAGTCCAAAATGCCACTACTGTTCTATTTTTGCAAAAATCTGATGGTGGACAACTTGTTCATTTATGCCACCATAGATGGGTGGCCAAATAGCTTAATCTTGGTCAGTTCATGTTTGAATTTACTTGTCTTAGAGATAGAGAAATAATACCTGTCCAAACTGTTCAATCTTGGAGGTGAATAGCTAGGTAGATAAGCAAAGGAGATCAACTGTTAAAACTGAGACCTTGGAAGAAATAAGGGCAGACTTAGATAGGATTGCAATGAAAACAAAAGAATATTGAAAGGGTCTGCCAGTCCAAGTGCACCCATAGAAAAAGAAGAAAAAATGTTAGATACACTAGGCTGGGTAGGCAGTTTTGGTGTTGCAGAAGCATGCTTATGGTTAATTTTGTCTCTCAAGGATGTTTATCTTATTGTTATCATAAGTACCATGGCACCTATTTGGTTACAAGTCAATTGAAGCATGACTAGCTTCCCTTCACCCTTTTCCCAAAATCACTTACTAACCTCCCCTTAAGGATATTGAGATCTGCTCAATGCTCCTCGATCACTCCATTTCATGAAAAAATTTGAGTAGAATTGCATTCTTTCTTTAGGCAAAGAAACCACATTTCTTGTGTAAAACCCTATTTTACCTTTAAGTCTAAGTTTTCTAAAAACAATGAACTTAGCGCTTTGCACTCATTTCTCGCATATTAATTTTAACATTATTATTTAATTCCCACCCTATCACTTGCTCCCATATTATATTTATAATAAAAACCCCCAAATCTTATTATTCCCACCACGACTAAATTATAGCCATATGTCAACGTTTTACAGGGGATTAAAGGTTTATCACAAACCTTGTAATAACCCTTCCCGCACGACCACGGGCTTTATTTAACCTTTGGTTAATTAGATAACCAAACCCGCAACCTTGATAACCAAAGGTAATACCCCCAAAAACATTAAAAAACTTTGGTTTAATTGATGGGTCCCACGCCCTAACCCTTCGTCCCATCCAACAAGCGCCAACCATCTGATCGGCGCTCTCCCATCGGACGACTGACATTGATATCGTGCGCCCCCCTCCACCTGTAGTTTACCGCTCAGGGAACGACGATATTACCACCGTACCAAGGACACATTGCACCCTCCCGCACTGCTCGTTGCCCCTCCACTCGAAACCACCTTAGCCCAAAAGCGGTGCGGGCCAATACCGCTTACCGCCTTTTGTTGACTCCGCCTGCTGACTTCATCGCCACGTCACCCCGCTACGCGACAAACCATTCTGTTAGGCTGATGTCACCCAACCGAAAAGCGCCAAAAAGCCCCCTAAAGTCAATTTTTGTTAAAAGGTCTCGAAATTTCATTTTCACTCATTTTGTATTCATTCTTCCACGAAAACGGGTGCATGTAGACCACGTCCAAAGCACCTGCTCAACAATACAGTCCGCCACCCAGCCAAACAAAGTCCATAGTCTATTCTCCAGCTCGTCCCGCAACCTCAAACTGCACAGTTCATCTTTAAAGACATGTATTTACCTTAATTCGTTTTCCAAACCCTGTGGATTTCAGTTTTCTCTGCAAATTTTCCAAAGGAGGCAAATTCAAGTTGAATTCACCGTACTGCATTCAAATAAACGCGCCAGAACCACTTCTGTTTTGCCCATTTGCCTGCAGAAGCCCCACCCCAGTTTAAAAATACACAAAAAAAATATGGAGGCTTCGGTGGCCCTCAATGTCGCTCCCATCAATGCATCTCACAAGGAGTTGGAGTGGTTGCCCTTGGCTGATAGAGATTTTCAAATTCAAGACTTAATTGGTGACAAAAACCACCTTCAGGCATTTTGTGAAATTAGGAACAGTCACCGTAGTAACTCTGATCTCTATGGTATATGGGAATCCAACCTGCCTATGTACTACCTCCCCTTAGTCAATGTATTCCCTGATATTATCCACCTATGATGTGCCAATTATGAACCTACCCAGAGAGCAGTTATGAATCCCACTTGAACTGTCCTCTTCTATATAACTCCTGAGTCCATCAATGAGATGTTACACTTCAAACCCACTCAGCCTCTGGCTCCTCTTTCTATGGGATTCTTGCTTGAGCAGGGACCTAAACTGCCCAGTTCATAGATAACCCGTATTGCCCAAACATTTATGAGACCAGATTGCCAGCCCAAAGAGCCACCTCCCTATGTCCATGCCTGGTTCAATGAAGCTTGAAAATTAATTATTGATATGATATCCTATATCCCCGGATTTAATACAAGGGAGTATGTTGATGAGACCACATTAGTTTTGTTGTCCATATTTACTCCAGGACAGCCCTCTGCTGTCAAATATAACTATGCTACATTCATTTCCAACAAGATCCATGACCAATTCATGAGTTTACACAGAGAAGGTGTCTTCAAGTATACATCTTATATATATATATATCATCTGTTCTTATACTATGAAACAGATAACTTTCAGTTTCCTATCAGAAAATTGGATTCCAAAGGAAAGAGAAGGTCTATGATATTTTGGACCTCAGTCTTCCACCATGTTTCTGACTCTCCTTACACCTACTGTGAATTCATTAACCTGTTTATACATCTAGTCTCTTCTCTACTGATGAGAACTCCTCCTAGAATCTCTGGTGATATGCAAAAGATTTTACAGCTCTCCAAAAACTACAGAATAGGTGACTGGTACTTTTACCAGAATCACATTGAGATCAGAATATATGGCTGTGAGCTGTGCCCTTATAAGCTGCCCAAATATGTGCCTATGAGACTATTTTCACTGGATTATTTCAGGCAAATTATCAATGCAGATTTAACTCACTTTCACAGTGAAAAGAAAAACGCCTAGCTAAGAATTAAAAATCAGTTAGGCCCCTTCATCATTAACAAGAAGGAAGCCTGGGCAGATGCTGATAAGATATTGGGGGAAGAACTGAAACTGAAGAAAGGTTTCTAGTGGGTACCTTATGACCCAAATGGCTTTATAAGTGATAGGAGAGTAAAATATAGGCTATCAGCTTATAAGCATTCTAGGCTCCTTGAAATAGAGCAATTTTCCAATCAGGATGAGTGGGTAGAAGGTACATTGATAGAGCAACTTACTTAGCAAGAAGTGATGGAACAAGCAATGAAAAATATTGAAAAGACTCTTGACCTAGACTCTTTTGGACAGGTACTTTTCAAGCTGCCCCAACAAACCAGAGTGGGTACATACTCTGTTGGAACTTCACAGCAACCTCTATAGGAAACTAGTGCACCAAGTACAGGGTCATCCAAGGGCAAGGAAGTAGCAGGCACAAAACAACAAGCAATGACCGATCAACTAGCAATATCGAAGGAACAGGAACAAGGGAAAATTCCCCATTCCCAAACCAAAGCACCAGAGATACCAGCATTGTAGACTCCTCTTAATGAGGAAAAGAGAAAGAAAAGGGATAGGGAAGAAGGCACACCTATGAGTGGACCAATAGAGCAACCAGGGGAAAAAAGGCAAAGACTTAATCCTCTATCTGAAGAGGAAATCATTGAAGAAACAATAGAAAGTCTACGAGGTGAGAGGGCAACCAGCCCACAGACATCCCCTGTGATACGCACATCCACCATCTCTCACAGGCAGTACTTAGAAAGGCAGCATAGTGTGGAGTTTCATCCAATAGGCCGTAAAGCAAACAAGGTTTTGATATCAAAAGAACATTCATGGACATAAAAGCCCAGAATGACCCATTGAGGCTGCAACTTTACAATCAATTTCTCAAAATGACCCCCACTAACGAGCAAAGGTTAATGGCTGCATATGATATTAAAGAAGGTAAAATGATTTTGAGCCACTTTAAGCCTAAAGTGCAACAGCCACAATCAACAGCTGACTACATCAGGAAAAATATGGAGGTCCTTACCAAACACATTCATCCTATGGACCAGATAGAGTTGCACAAGCGAAATGAAGAGATAGTCTACTCCACATTGGCAGATAAGGAAATGCTGGCTCACAAATTGTAGAACTCATTAAACAACACCTCTGCTCAACTAGATTTGGAGAAGGCATTTTCTTTAGCCAAGGACAACAGGATAAAGTCCTTGGAAGATATTATCATCGAGCTGGGACATGATCCCAAGGATGCCAAAGGAATAAAAGCATTGATTAAGAAGAAGGAAGAGGACATTGCTGCCCTCGGGAAACAATTAAAGCTACCCTCTACTATGCATCCACAAACCACAGAAGTTGTCAGCAAAAAGCAGAGGAGGAAATGATGGACTTGCTGATGAGGATGAATCAAATATTAAGTGAGACAGAGCAGGCATTGGAGAAAGTATTACAAGAAAAGCAGGGAGATTCGACCTCCCAACCACCTGAAATAGCTCCAACAATCACAACTGATCCTCCTACAGGTATAACAACAGTTCCTACCATCGTCCCGACATCAACAACAGAAATCACCATAGGTACCCTAGCAACAGCAACAGGCAGCAGTACCACCATGACCACAGAGCAATTAATAAAAGCCATGGAGGAGCTAAAACTCCAAGTGTTAGAATTAAAAGAGGCCAAAGAGAAATTGGCAAAGTTAGAAATAAGCTATGATAAATCCAAAATGACTGTAGCAGAAAAGAAACGGGAGGTGAAGGCATTAGAGAACATAGTGAAAGCATTGGAAAAATAACTCTCTTTAGATAAGCCTATGGGAGAAATCAAAGGCATTTTGTGGGCTAACATCAATCAATCCATTTGTAATATGTGGAGATCTATTCAGGTTATCTATGAGCAGATTGATTTGATAGCAGCAACCCAAGTGGAAATTGAAAAAGCCAGAACTTTATTGGGACATATGCCCGAACAGGCCAATAGACTAATACATTTTTTGAACACCAAGACCATTGAAGAAATAGTAGCACTGGACATCATAGATAGGACAGGCACCATTCTAATGATCAAAAGAGTTTTTACCATGAGAACCCTGATGCAAAATTTGGAGAGAAGGTGGCAGGACATGCAAGTGGAGATAAATTCTTTTATCGAAAGGTTTGCAATTTTGCATGAAAGGGGCTTGCCAAGTCTATTGGAGAGTAATGAACGCCTGCTCAGACAAGTTGAGTACACACACAAGCTGAACAAACACACTGCTGACCAAATAAATGCATCATCAAGTACCTCAGGAGAGAAGGTCCTTCCATCTGGCCAAACCCTCTACAAAAACTTAGAAAATCTATTTTATATTGAGCATGACGTGAAACATGCTTTCACAGTCCAACCTAATTTCTTCATGTACACCGATGCTGATGAGACTTTGAGAAAGCTGTAAAGACATAAGTTACCAGAGGAGCATTGGTGGCAAGATATGTTAGGAATCCTATGAACCTATCTTTGGTATCTTTGGAGAGTTGAAAGTTTTGCACCATTTATTATCAGCTGGTGAACATAATTGAAGAACAGGCATGTAAATCAAAGCATGTCTCATCAGAATTGAAGACACCTGAGAAAGCCAGGGCAGCAGTGCGGAATATAAGCAGAAGACAGCTGCAGACTGATTCACAGAGCCTAAAGTCAGCATATCTCACCAAATTAAGCAGCCAACACAACAACATTTACTTCTTCATTTATTTCTTCACTATTTTCAAGACTACGTGTCTTTGTTTCTTTTAAAAACAATAACTCATCAGCAGGTATTATCTTCCTAAGATATTTTGTAATGTTTTTGCATAAATACCTCCCCATTCAAAGTATTTGGGGTTGGTAATGTATTTCTTAGACTGCACTGTAACTCTTAAGATTTTCTGAATACAAAAGCTGTTGGAATCGATTGTTGCTGACTCTTTGAATGTGGAATTGATAGCAGAGGACTTGTTACAGAATTCTTGAATCATCTTATTGATCAATAAGTCCCTCTTACTTGTGTTTTCATTTTCTGTGTTTACTGCATCATATATGTTTCATGATCTGAATAATAGAGAAAAAGAACAACTCAGAATTTTCTTGTTTGCACTCTGCGTTCAATCTTTGTTGTTATTAATGTTTTCTTCAGAATTAGCATAAACAGGTATTCTTAATTGCTCCTATTTCCCCTGGTTCTTTCATCTTGAATATTAACTAAGGAATTCTTAACTGCTCCTTTGCAATAATCATCCACCTTCCCTCTGTCTACATGAGGAAGGATTCTTAATTGCCCTTCATCCACTGACTCCATTCCATCTGATTCCAGCTTATACATTGTTTCATAATTGATTACCTTTCTCTGTAGTACCATCCTCTGTTAAAGAAACCACATCTAGCAGTTCATCCTCATAGACTCCATTAGCCCAATGGACTGAACTTCTTAGACTTACACCCCTGTTCTATTGAATATCACCATCCAAAACTCAAAACCAAACCCTTGTACTTCATAATTAGCCTAACATACTTAAAAGCAAAGCTAAATTATAAAGAGAGATCCCTTTCTAGATACATATTGGCTAGAATCTGTATCTAAAAGATTGGTCTATGGTTACCTCGGCCGTATTCCCTTTTCTTACAACTTTTGGGGAACAACCTGAGTGATAACACTTTCTTAAGTATGCAAACATATGCCTTTCTATCTTTGACTTCGAATCCCAAAGGTTTCTTAATGTAAACTTCTTCATCTATTGTTCCATTCAAAAACACAGTCTTGACATCCATTTGGTGGATGTTCTATCCCATCGATGCTCCTAGAGAGACTAATGATCGAATCGTTGTATATCTTGCTATTGGAGCAAATGTCTCTTCATAGTCGACGCCTTCAAGTTGAGATAAGCCTCTAGCCACAAATATTGCTTTATACTTATCTATACTTCCATCAATTGCATGTTTGATCTTATAGATTCATTTGGAAGTAACCACATATTTGTCTTCGGGCCTAGGTATGATCTCCTAAACTCCATTATTCATTATAGACTGATACTCTTCGTTCATGCCATCTTTCCATTCTCGATTATTTACATCCTCTTCATAAGAGGATGCTTTTGATTCTATTAGTTTTGTCATGTATGCAACATATCTAGAATATCTCTTGGGTTTCTTTCTTTCTCTAAATGAGCCTGTCACTGCTCCATGACCTTCTACATCAAGCAGTGTAGATTTCAACCAATTAGGTATTTTCCTTGTTTCAGGGATGACCACAGGTTGAACAGGTTCACAAGGACCTTCTTCTTCATGGTGTGATTCTTCTTCCCCTTGGTCAACTTCCTCCACAAATATCAAAATTTCTTTATCATCAGAGTCTATGTAAAGTTCCTTTGATTTATTGAATGCTATGCTCTCATCAAATATGACATCACGTCTTACTTCTATGTGATGTCCATCTCTCATGTAGATCCTGTAAGCTTTTGATGAGTTTTTATACCCAACAAATGTTCCCTTCATGTCAGAAGGATCCAACTTCTTCTTTTGTCCTTTGGTATATGGATATATAAAGGACACCCATAGATCCGAAGATGATTTACAAATGGCTTCTTTCTAGTGAACACTTCTTTCAGAGTTTTTTTGTCTAGATATCTGTGGGCACTATGATTCTGAATGTAGACAATTGTCTTCGTGGCTTCTCCCCACAAAAACTTAGGAAAATCATGATCGTGTAGCATTTCTTTTACACTTTCTTCAATGGATCTGTTCTTTATTTTTGCAAATCCATTTTGTTCAGGATTATATGGGACTATCAACTCCCTCTTAATGCCAAACTCCTTACAGAATGCTATAATCTCTTTGGATGTATATTCTCCTCCATTATCAGATCTTAGTGTCTTGATTCTTCTTCTGTAAGGTTCTCCACTTCAGCTTTGAATTCTTAAAATTTTGTAAATACTTCATCCTTGGTTTTCATTAAGTAAACCCAAGTTTTTTTCTTGAATGATCATCTATAAATGTGACATAATATAGATGACATCCAAATAATTTAGGAGTCATAGGGCCACATACATTAGAGTGAATAAGATCCAAGATTTATTTTGATCATGAAGCACTGCTTCCAAATGGTCTCTTGGTATTTTTACCCAATGCACATACCTTACATAAACCTTCATGATCCTCCTTCAAATTCGGAATTCCATTTACTATGGAACTTAGGGTTGGAAGGATTTTGAAATGTAGATGACCAAATCTTTGATGCCAAAGTTCACATGGGATAATTTCAATGTGAACTAGGGCTTGGGCCACATGAGATATAAGTCTGTAGAGTCTTCCTTCATGAATTCTTATAACTTTGACTTGATCTATACTTGAGTCTTTTCCCCAAACAATGAGATTTCCATCAATGAAGGCTATTCTATCATCCTTATCTTCTAGACTTGAAATAGAAAGTAAATTTTTGTGCAAACATGGAATGAAGAGAATGTTGTTGAGGTGGATGTTGCTTCTGTCTTCCAGCTTTATGGAGATTGATCCAATACCTTTCACGGGTTAGCTATTGTTGTCTCCAAGTTCAATTGAATAAGAGAAATTTCTTTTTTGATATGGTCTTCAATCTATTGGAATGGCCAGTCATGTGCCTTGATGCAGCACTACCAATTACCCAAATGTCTTCATCTTGAAATGTGCTAGAGAGAGCCGAGAAGAGACCTTCATCCCTTTCTTTGATTGATACCTTATTTGCAAAGAATAAGAAATTCCATGCTTCCTTAATACCTTTCTTGAGATGGCTTGCAATCTCCTTGATGAAATTCTTCACTTTAGAGGAGATATTCCTGATGCCCTTAGATAACCTTACCTCTGATACCATGTTCATAATTCAATATGCAGTTAGTATGTTAATTCTTTTAACTTGATAACTATTTGTGTTACCTTTTTGCTTATTAGCTTTGTTCCTTATTATTACAATGTGAGATACATCAAACAACTACCAAAACAATAAGAGCAGTGACATAGTATATAGGCTGCAAGCCAGGGCCAAAACCCCTCCTCCTGAGGGAATACCCTTAAATCTCTTCTCTTCGTATAGATTCTTCAATTGACGAATACCATGACCTAGTGACTTAGAGAAATACCCTCCAAGATCAAGATCAACTTGGCCTCCTGCTACAATGACTTCGACCTCCGACTCTAGATGTTGATTTTTGATGTACCTTGGACAAGTGGTTTCTCATGGTTAGTCTCTACCTAGGGAAAAGTGTCCAAAATATTTTTTTTCTTAAGTGTGACTTTATAAATTGAAAGTGACTTTATAAGTGGTAAAGTCAATGTTAAGTTATAAAGTGAAAAGTGATTTTAGACATAAAGTACAATGTGGGTACTTTATTTAATGGGTGAGTTAAAAAATAGAAAGTGAGAATTAAATGCACATTTATTATTATCCCTTGATATAAATGAATCTGAGCCATTATATCTTAGGGTTTCCCAAAAGTCATTTAGGGAAACTGTTAAACACATACATGGCAGACACATAGGATGAATGATAAGCATGAGAGTACTTCTATTATTGAAATGATATACATTTATAATACATAGGAGTGACCCTTGGTTTCATATTCCAAGTGGTCCCTTGGACTCCCTTTGGTTGTTCAACTTCCACACCAACCCTTAGAGGATTAGGTTTCCAACATTCCCCCCCCCCCTTAATATGAAGGGTTATGTATGAGTCCAAGAAGTGAGTTGTAATACAAAATGTGCAAAAACATGCATGGCAACACTAGGCTGAATGTGCTCTCTGAAATGTTGGTATAAGGGGTGTGGTTTAAGGATGACCACCAACACTGGAACGCTTAGTGCAATTCCCAGAACTCTTCCAAATATAGCATGAATCTAAGGTCTTTTGCTAGAGGAAGTGCTCCTGATGTTTTGAAGAGGGAAACCTTCAACCTTGAAAGGGAGGTCTCACCCCATATAAAAGGGAGAACCTCAACCTGAAAAGGGAGGTCTCAATCTATGATGGTTTATGGATGACCACCAACTCTAGAATGCTTAATGCAATTCTTGGAACTCTTCCAAAATTGGCAAGAAGCTGAAGTCTTTTGCTAGAGGAAGTGTTCTGAATTCTTTGAAGAGGCATCACCAACTGAAGGCATGTTCAAGGGCATCTTTGTCTTTGGCTAGAACTCTGAATCTGGTATGGTAGGTTGTGGCTCAGGCTCGCTTGATGTGGATTGTAGCTTGTAGATTACCATCACTTCCCCCCTGTCAGATACAAGGTGAGATGATGGAGAAAACTCAACCGCAAGATTGTTCAATGCTCTAGAACAAGTTCTGACATATGACTGAAATATCTTTTTGGCTGTTGATTCCCATTGCCAAGAAGTGATCCATCCAAGATGAATCTTTGTTCTTGTAGGAGACTTGTATTTGAAGCATCTATTTGAAGAATGACTAGTTTTATGATAGTGTTTACATGGGTGAAGATCAAAACAATGATATTTTAGATGGTCAATTCAGTCACAGTTGGCATTTCACAATCTATTGTTGTTGTTGTGGAAGAGGAGCAGAATTTGGAATAGCTGAAGGTGAAATGTCATGAAGGAATCCAACACTCTGAAACTGAATGGGCTTTGAGTGATCTAGAATATGAAGGGAAACCTCCTTATCATATCCAAGACCTGTTTTGTGCTTGTTATGGACAAGCTCTTCCCAAGGTCTGATGATGGGCTTGAGAAGTGCAGATTGAATTTCTGCATATGCATGTATAACTACTGCTTCATTGGGTACTAAATTTGAATGAACTTCAACAATATTGACTTGTTGTTTATGGTAGTCTATTCCAATGTTCTGAATACAGACAAGTTGAGAATGGTGACTCCATTGCTGTAATTATGCTCGTTGAAGCTGAGATTCAAGCTCCAAAAAGTCTATTTTTTTTCTATGTATTTTGCAAACATGTTTTAATATCATAGAGAGTGTTCTTGCTTATTTTGACTCTATCATGATCAGTGAAATGTATTAAAGTATTGAGCAACGCTAATACTTCACCAATTTTTATCCATTTTTCAAACTAGTGAAGTGTGTTGAATTGTGTTGTTAAAGTTTATTCCCTTCTTGAATTAATGGGAATAATTGGAAACATCGACCATTAGTGGCCAAAGTTTGTTGCATTCACTTATCTTTGAGAGCACTAATAGACTGCACACATTGCACAAAATAGAGCGGTCACTCCCAAAGAAATCCCTTAAAATGGAGCAAGGAATTGTAATTTTGAGGAAGCGGGAGATAGATCGACAAGCAAAACGACCAATGCATAGGATGCTTTCATATCATATGATACAACACTTTCATACCACATACGCCCATCACATGGCATATTATTGATCCAAAATATATACACATGGTTTTCAAGAAGAAATTATAGCATACCAAGACTTAATCGTTGCACACTATAGGAGTTTTAAACGCTTCATATATATAAGCTTCAACCAAATATATTTTATGCCACAATTCATAGTTTTCGAGTTCAACAATCAACCACTCGATCCTAAACAACAAATATTCTTTGACCTCCCACGATGTTGACATAGATTTCGATATGTGAGGAAAATATTAGGTCGCAACTTTGACGATGAGCATAAGTTGTTGTTGCTTTTAATTTCACCAAATGTATGAAATGATCAGCAATTTCCTCTTCTCTAATAAAACGCCATTGCACGTCTTGTTTTATTTCTCACACAACTAGTTACATATTTCATCTTGACCATCAATCAATGCATCTCAACCATGGTTCCAACGTAACTATGGAGTAACACAACATGAGCACATTATAGTGAAAGGAATACGTGTTATCTGCATATAAATAAATTTGATACAACTTTCTGTTTACCAATTGATCAAAATTACCACTAATTCCCATGTATTTAGACATCCATTAATGGATCCAACATCTCTGGTCAAGTCCAACAAAGATGAGAAGCAACCACTGTCGAATTCACAGAAGGTCGTTGATTTTCTTTAGAAAAAACCCCAATGCTGCGCAATCTACAAAGCCACTAGGTTTCGAATCACGGTGATGCCAAAAGCCAACATAATGAAATTGAAGATAGAATTTTGAGCACACATCCTGTAGCCTTCTGCTTCCAATGGTTGTGAAACCCCTCTTTGCAAATATTTCAAGCAGTTTTATTGTAGAAACAATGAGTTGTGCCGATTCCAGCATGCGGGATCCCAAATGTTGGACAGTTTTGTTGCCAATGGAGCCAGTTCTGATCAGTATGGAGGCTTCCTTGGGAATCCTCTCGATAATATGCATAGTGTATAGAGTCTGAGCGCACAATTCGAGGGTGTTATCGACAACACCAACCCATCATGGCTCATGCAACAATAGGCGTTACACAGATGGTGCCAGCAAGAGTGTAGCTTAACCAATGAATGAGTATGCAAAGAAATGAAAATGGTCAAATGCATAAATCTTTCATCCTTTTGATGTACTCTCCAGGAAATACTAGACCAACGTTATTTAAGGAAGCTCAAACAAGCTTGGTAGGGAATGGCAACATGTCAGAGAATTTGGCATTATCTCAGGTTGCAGAAGGTCACATAATGGTAGATGCGAGACATGCACAAAGAGTTGAGTAAATTTTTTTTTAGTTATATATATTATATATATATATATATATATATTTTGTTTGTTTTTGTTTTTGTGGTTGTTGTTGTTGTTTTTTTCTTTTTTTTTAAGGCGCTAGGCCAACAGAAAATTGAAAGTCTGACACTAAGGAAAGAGCGTTAGAGCGTTTCTTGGAAGCTAGCTAGAACTTTAACCTCTACGCCTCAATTGCTGCCCAAATGCAGAAAGCAATGCAGATTATGCAACGTTCCAATTAAAAATACCCTTCCAAACTGTCCATCTCAAAATCGAAAAATAGATATCCACCGTCCAATCCTACATTGCAGAATGAATCCGATAAATTTTTCATCAAAATGCATAAACTTCAACGATCTTACATTAAGATTATAGTCTCAGCATCAATTTTCATGACATTGTAGCATAACACCAATGTGGGAAAAATACATGTGAGAAAACCTTGAAACCTTACACAAATAGCTAGAGACACAGGGATGCGTAGGTTTACACAGGCCACACAAAAACAGGTGGTTCACAGAATATTGAGTAGATTATGAACGTACCTACTCTGATACTATGTTAAACACATACATGGAAGCAATAGAGTATGGATGATAAGCATGAGAGTACTTCTATTATTGACATGATATACATTTATAATACATAGGAGTGACCCTTGGTTTCATATTCCAAGTGGTCCCTTTGACTCCCTTTGGTTGTTCAGCTTCCACACCAATCCTTAGAGGATTAGGTGTCAAACAAAAACAAAAGTGGGAAAATAAAAGAGAGACTGCATTCATTCTTCTTAAGAAGATTGGAGAAAGGAGGTTGAGAGCTAGAGAAAAGTTCTGAAGGAGAAATTTGTTGCAGCAAGCTGAAGGAGTGATTTATGGGCAAAGATGGGTGTCATGTGAAAAGAGTTATTTTTGCGGACAAACCTAACCTCCCTAGGAGTCTAAGACTCTCTAGTGACAAACAAGACAAACAAGAGCAATCCTTCTCTAAACATACATTATTCTATGAGAAACCAATTGTTGTTCGATCCTACCTCAAATCCAACGCTTGTTGTAGCAGTCCAGCCTTGCTGATCCAGATGAGCTCCTCCTTCACTTTAAGACCTGCATACACTAACAGTCAAACGATTACATAACACCTGAATATTTCATAAAACAAAGCATATTCATCATATAGACCAAGGAGTACATGAAATAATTCATTAACAACAAATCATTGAGAAGAATGGACTTATTTGTATTAAGGAAACAAAAAAGGAACCATTACAACCTGAGCCTTGGTGTTGTGCAAGCTCCTCCCAGGGTCCAACAAGAGATTTCCTCTACTTTGACAAGCTCACCCACTTCCAATATGGCAACAAGAAAGGATGGTAATCTCTCCTCACAAGTTAACAATGGAAGTCCTAATTCCAGCAGCATCTACCCTTTGGAATGTTCAGCTTTCAACCTCCCCTCTTCTGGCCCAATGCCTGTATTTATAGTGTTCTAGAGGAAGTTATTCAGTTCCAACATCAATGGGATACTCCCTCTTTTGGATGGGGTAGCTCCTCTCTTGATGGGATAAGTTCCTCTATCATAGGGATGCATGAACCATCTGGAGGCGCTCAATACACGTCAAACACTCTTCTAGAAGGCTCTAGAAGTGACCACAAGTAACTTTTTTAAGATGAAACTCGCGCCTTTTGACCTTTACAGGGGTACGCACCCATCCTTTGGCTTACAGAGCGTATAAGTATGCAAGTACAGTGAGTTTGGGATGTGTACACGCAGGCAAGGTAGAGAGAACCTGCGTACCCAGAGATAAACATGTTTTTAAGTGACTTTCTCTCTTTTTGAAGTTTGACATGAAGAGCAGAGGTATTAGGCTTGACGAGGAGGATAATATGACTATTGATGGAGCCATATTAACTGCAGATAGTCATGGTGAAAAATTTCAGTGTAACAATGGGCATGGAAATCAAGGTTCAAAAGACAACAAATGGTATAGTATGAACATCATTGAATGCTGTGAGCTGCATGCCATTCGAGAGAAGTTTTTGAACAAAAAAATTGAAAAAAATAATTCGTATAGCCTGTATATCGGTTTGGAAATCCGTACAGTCCATACAGTCATATACTTACAATACATATTTTTCAGCTTCAAGTGGGCACAAAAATTGAGGCAAAGTGGACACGGTTTTCAAGGAGTTTTGGGTTGAAGAGATAAGTTGTATTTTGCTATTTTGTTTTGTCTGCAAATGTATTTTTCTTGAACTTGAAAGATAAATAATTTTGAAGAGCTCTCTAATAGGTTTTCCTAGGAGAAGATTGAAGGGGTTTTGCATGGGTCTAAGTTGACCAAAAATCTGTGTGTATTTTTATGTGTGTTGCTGGTCTGGTTATGTCCATATTTATTTTTAGCATGTGTTGACAATCCCATGTGTTTTAATCTGAAAATTTCATTTCCGGAATTCTATATGTTGAATGTATGTTTATGGGAAAGGGCATTTAACTAAATGGGAGTGATAAGGTGAAATTAAAACTAGGTTGGGATTGTTGGAAACTTTTTTTAGTCATCAAATTTCAACATGGTATCAGAGCTACAGGTTGAAAATTGAAATTTGAACAACAGACAATAGTTTGGGACAGTAAACAGTGGTTTGGACAACAAACTGATATTTTGGGACAACAAGGTGAAATTTCACAGAGACTGAACTTTTGGGACAACAAGGTGTGCTGGAAAGTTCATTTCTCCATTTTTTGGTTTTGCAAAATTTTGGAAAGCAGTCATGGCCATGCTCTTAGGGATAGAGGATAGAATGGATGGGATATCCAACTATGCCGTTTGGAAGGACATAATTCAAACAATGTTTGAGGAGGCAACATTTTGGGACATAGTGTGGTAAGTGGTTATACCTCCTACTGCTATAGATTAACTTGCTGAATTCATAAAAAATAATGCAAAGACATAAAGGATTTTGATGGATAGTTTGAAGGATCATGTGGTTCCTCAGGTGAGAGGAAACACATATGCATATCAGATGTGGACAACTCTAACCACTCTCTATTAGAGTATGAATGAGAGCAGGAAGATGGTACTCAAAGAACAATTAAAGAACATCAGGATGACAAAGGATGAACGTGTAGTTCATTTTCTTGGCAGGGTCAAACATGTACGTGATGATTTGACTACTATTGGTGAGACAGTTGCACCCACATCGTTAGTCAGGATAGTTGTAGTGGGACTTCCTAAGCCTTGGGAGGTCTTTGGAGATGTTTTTACCTCTAGCGAGAATCTTCCCGATTGGGACAAATTCTAGGATGATTGTGTGCAACATGAGATACATAAGACTGACAATGGTGGGGTGAAGATAACAGATGAGGAGGATGTAGCCTTGATAGCCAGGGGGAAGAACAAAGGGAAGGCCAAGAAAGGGGCCTCATCAGATGGGGATAAGATAAAGGAGGAGAAGAAGAATAAAGATACAAAAATGTCCAAAGTCAAATGGTTGGCATGTCATAAGATGGGACACTATGTTGCTTCATGTCCTGAGAGGAAGAACAAGGGGAAGAAGGGTACTACAGCTTCAGCAGAGGTGGAGCAGTTTGACCAGGACTTTACATTTGTTACTTCTACATCTATTAGGAGTACATCATTCGATGTGTGGTACATAGATAGCGGGGTTTCCTGACATATGATAGGTGCACTGGAGTTCTTTTCAGAGCTTGCAGAGAGGGCACTTGATATTGATATTGTACTAGGAGATTACCGCATTGTGAGAGATGTTGGTGTGGGGACTATGACCTTTGAGAGGGAGTCTTTGCATCCTTTAAAGGTCATGGATTTTTTGTATGTTCTGGGGATTAAGAAGAACTTGATTTTAGTGTTTGTTATGGAGGAGAAGGGGTTCGACGTCACTTTCTTAGGAGGGCAGGTATTGATGCATCCCAAGGGAGATTTTATCACTTTGGCCAAAGTGATTGGAGTCTGCTCTAGGAAACTATACAGGTTCAGTTTATAGCCGACAGGAGCATTGGTGAGTATCACATCTGGCAGCAGTCACACTAGTACCACTAGTAGTAGATACTTGTGCAAGTTATGGCACCCGAGGATGGCGCATATGCATCATGGAGCTTTGAGAGTACTTAGGGATATCACTACTGGAGTTCCTAATTTCTGTGTTGAGCATTGTGAGGTTTGTAGAGGGTGTTTTTGGGAAAGTACACCAAGTTACCATTCCCAGTGAGTGACAACAGATCTATAGGTATACTAGACTTTATTCATACTGATGTTAATGGTTGCATGTCTCATGTGTCTTTGGGTGGTTATGAGTATTATGTTATATTCATTGATGACTACTTTAGGAGGACTTGGATATATTTCCTGAAGACCAAGAGTGAGGTCTTTAATCACTTTAAAGAGTTCAAATCTCTTGTGGAAAAATAGACAGGTAGGAAGATTCGGGTCTTGAGGTCAGACAATGGTGGTGAGTACACTGATGGTGGGTTTTCTGACTTCTGTGCACATGAGGGAATTAGGAGAGAGTTCACTGTTCCTTACAACCCCCAGCAGAATGGGGTGTCTGGGCTGTCTGAAAGGAAGAACAGAGCTATTGTTGGGGTTGTTAGAGTGATGATTCATGATCAGGGGTTACCTTTGTTTTTGTGGGTTGAGGCCTGCAATACTGTTGTTTATCTTCAGAATAGGAGTCCTCGTAGAGTATTGAGGAATATGAATCTGGAGGAGGATTTCACTAGAGAGAAGCCTCATGTGGCACATATTCATATATTTGGATGTCTCACATATTCTTATATCCCCAAGGAGTAGAGGATGAAGTTGGAACCCATTGCAGAGAAGGGTATCTTTATGGGTTACAATGACACTTTGAAGGCCTATTAGATCTTCATTCCTTATAAATGGAGAGTGGTGATTAGGAGGGATGTGAGGTCGAGCAGGAAATGGCCTATCGGAGATCACAGGAGTATGATGAGAGGGAGTCACTGACTTCTCCTCAACAGGGAGGTCAGGTACAGGGAGTAGGACCTCAGGGTTTTGGATCGATTGGTACATGAGGTAATTCAATGTCAGTGACATCTGGGGCACCAATGACACGTTCACCGAGCACTTAGTGGTACAAAGTTCACATGGTACTTCAGCTGACACAGGCACAGGTGCCAGTACAGGTTCTTCAAGAACAAGTGCTGGTACAAGCACACTAGGGTTAGTTGGCAAGCCTTCAGGTTCACCAGATTGGGGGGAAAAGGACAAGGTTCCCTATGGGGAATCTTCTTCAGGGAAGAGGAGGCCCAAGTGGCTTCAAGACACCTTGAAGGAAGTGGAGTCTGTTGGTCCTCCGAAGAGGGTGAATAGGGAGAGTGTGCCACATGAGTGGTTTTGTAGTTATGTAGCCAAGGCTACCAACATTGTTGACTCTGAGCCTACTAGCTATGAGGAGGCTTCCATCGAGGAGGCATGGAGAGAGGATATAGTGGAGGAGTATGCCTCTATAATTAAGAACAATGTCTAGGAAGTGGTTCCTAGGCCTGAGGGCAAGTCAGTTGTGACTTCCAGGTGGCTCTACAAGATGGATCATGATGTGGATGGAAACATTGAGAAGTTTAAGGTGATATTTGTGGCTAGAGGGTTCTCACAGATAGAGGGAGTTGACTATGATGAGACCTTCACTCCCGTAGCTTGGTACACTTCTATCTGGTCCCTTATTTCTATTTCTGTAGAAATGGGTTGGCAGATCCATCAGATAGATGTGAAGATCACATTTCTGAATGAAGTTATAGAGGAGCAGGTGTATGTTGAGCAACCACAGGGCTTTGAGGTACTTAGGAAGGAGACCCATGTATGCCAGCTAAGGCGAGCACTCTACGAACTTAAATAAGCTCTGAGAGCTTGGTATTCGAGGATTAATTCTTACTTGCATCAGATGGATTTCATGAAAAGTGATGTAGATCCGAACTTATACTACATTGTTGTAGGGGATGATCTGATCATTCTTGAGTTGTATGTTGATGACTTGTTCATTACTGGGGCAAAGAGACTGATTAGTGGTTGCAAGGAGGATCTTGCTATGGAGTTCGAGATGAAGGACATTGGGCTAATGCATTACTTTTTGGGGCTTGAGGCGTGTTAGGAGGAGGGGCATATATTTCTGGGGTAGGGGAAGTATGTTGTGGATGTGTTGAGTATATTTCACATGACAGACTGTAGACCCATGTCTACACCTATAATCACCAACTGGAAGAAGCTTCATGCTTTAGATTCTAGTTTGGTGGATCCCACATTATATAGGCAGTTTATTGGGTCCTTGATGTATCTAGTCAACACTAGGCTAGATATATGCTTTGCAGTGAACACACTTAGCCAGTTCATGGTTGAGCCTAGGAAGGTGCACTTGGTAGCTGCAAAACACATTCTTTTCTACATGCAGGGGACTGTTGATTATGGTCTGGACTATAGGTGGGGAGATAAAGTGAGGTTGGCAAGTTACATAGATTGGGCAGGTTGTGCTTCGGAAGGAAAATAACTTCAGGGTGTTGCTTCAGATTAGGTTCGGTAGTTGTGTCATGGTTCAAATGAAAGAAAAAGTTAGTTGCTTTGAACTCTTTTGAGGCTGAGTATATGACTATTAGCCAGGCTAGTTGTGAGGCCATTTGGCTTCGCAAGTTGTTGTATGGCCTATTTGATCAGGAGTTGAGACCGACCATTATTCACTTTGATAATCAGAGTTGCATTAAACTCACGAAGAATCTAGTGTTTCATGATAGGTCAAAACAAATTGACATCAGATATCATTTCATCAGGGACTATGTTTAGAAGGGGGTAGTGTATATATCAACATATTATAAGGTGGTCGATGTTCTCATGAAGTCCTTGACAAGAGGCGAGCATGTCCATTTCAAGGACAAAATGGGTGTGGTGAGAAACACTTTCCTCGGTAAGAGGGAGTGTTGATTTTTAATGTGCCTTGGACAAGTGATTTCCCAATGGGTTAGTCTCTACTTAGGGAAAAGTGTCCAAAATAATTCTTTTTCTCAGTGTGACTTTATAAAGTGAAAGTGACATTATAAGTGGTAAAGTCAATGTTAAATTATAAAGTGAAAAGTGACTTTATACATAAAGTAAAACGTGGGTACTTTATTTAATGGGTGAGTTAAAAAATAGAAAGTGAGAATTAAATGCACATTTATTCTCATCAATAAATGAATCTAAGCCATTAGATCTTAGGCTTGCCCAAAATTCATTTAGGGAAACAAAAAGGGGAAAAGAAAAGAGAGACTACATTCATTCTTCATGAGCAGATTGGAGAAAGGAGGCTGAGAGCTGGAGAAAAATTCTGAAGGAGAAATTTGTTGCAGCAAGTTGAAGGAGTGATTTCTGGGCAAAGATGGGCAAATCAAGGTTTAGAAGACAACAAAAGGTACGGTACGAACATCATTGAATGCTGTGAGTTGCACGCCATTCGAGAGAAGTTTTTGAAAAAAAATTTGAAAAAAAATCCGTATAGCTTGTACAGTGGCAAAGCTTCCTTTCATGATAACGACAATCGAGCGCAAGCGATCCTTGATAAAGTTCACTCAGGTGTGTGTGGACCGTTCTTGACAACATCCATGACCAAGCACATGTATTATCTAATATTTATTGATGATATTTCTCATAAGTGCTAGATTTTCTTCATGCAAAAGAAAGAACATATGTTCGCTAAATTTTGTGAATTTAAAGCACTTGTCGAGAAAGATATTGGTAGGAAAGTTAAAGCTCTCAAAAGTGATAACGGTGGAGAATATGTGTCGAATGAATTCAAGAATTTCTATGCATCATAAGGCATTTGACGGGAGTTAAAAGCACCTCATAACCCATAGAATAATGGGGTAGCTAAAAGGAAGAAAAAAAGTCTTGTGGGAGTTGCACGGGCGATGTTACATGATCAGGGCCTATCGTTGTACTTGTGGGATGAAGCATGCAACATAGCTATTTATTTGCAGAACATAAGCTCTCATCGAATTCTTGGGATGAGTACACTAGAGGAAGCTTTTTAAGGTAAGAAACCAGATGTGGCACACTTCAGAATCTTTGGTTCATCAATATACTATCATGTTACCAAGGATGCATGGGAAAAGCTAGAGCCAACAACTGAGTTGGGCATATTTGTGGGGTACATTGATACACCTCACAACTATCAAGTGTACCTACCATCCAACAATATGAAAATGGTTCATAGAGATTTAAAGTTTGATGAAGAGAAGGCCATGAGATGTTCCCTTGAGAGGGAGCTTCAATTACATGAAGATGAAGATATTTTAGCTCCAAAGGAGGAACCTCAGGATGATGTGGAGCAAACATATGTAGAGGAGTGGAGAGTGGAAGTACCCACTTATGCAGAGACTTCCAGAGATTGAAGGGAGCACACTAGAGAGGTTGAAAAATTGATGCATGATGCTAGAGAGAATGTGGGAGTACCCACATCACAGCGCAGACAGAGGAGGTCACCAGATTGGTACACTAGCTACATGGCTTTGATGAGTGAGTGCATAGAGGTTGAGCCATCCTCATTCGAGGAAGAAATGCAACAACCAGTATGGGTTGATGCCATGGTTGAGGAGTATGACTACATTATCAGAAACAATGTTTGGGAAGTGGTCCCAATACAACAAACAAGTCAGTGATGAGTTCCAGATGGCTTTACAAGGTAAAGCAAGCAACATATGGGAGTGTGAAGAAACATAAGGCCATATTTATGGCCAGGGGATTCTCTTAGGTGGAAGGAATTCATTAAGATGAGACCTTTGGTCCAATAGTAAGGTACTCTTTAATCATATATATTCTAGCGCTGTTAGCACACATGTGTGTAGACTCGAGCGAGCACTGTATGAACTAAAACAAGCACCCTGTGCTTGGTACACCAGGATTGATAGCTATTTCACCGGGTTTGGCTTCATCAAAAGTGAAGCAGATGCAAACCTTTACCATATTGTGGTTGAAGGTAAATTATTGATTATAGTATTATATGTCAATGATTTGATTCTAATAAGTGATGAGAAGCTGATAAAATCTTGTAAAGAGGATCTTGCAAGAGAATTCAAGATGAAGGACATGGGCCTCATGCATTACTTTTTTGGTAGGGAGTATGGCAAGGAGATGAGGAATTGTTTATCTCTTAGGGGAAGTATTCCAATGAGATACTAAAGAAGTTACACATAGAGACCAACAAACCCATGGAGACTCTAGTAGGTAATTGGAGGAAGGAAGATGCTACTTTAGGTGAAGTAGTGGAGGATACTATTTAGAGATATCTTGTGGGTTCACTTATGTATTTGGTGAACACACGACCATACATGTGTTTTGTAGTTAAACAACGTAGTCAACCCATGGCTAAGCCAACCAAACTCTATTGGAAGGTAGCTAAACATGTGTTGTGATACCTCAGAGGCACCACTTAGTTTGGTCTTTGGACAAACAGATAGATGGAGTGAAGCCTCAAGGCTTCACATATGCTAATTAGGTAGGGAGTCCATCCGATAGGAAAAGCACATCGGGAGGAGTCTTCAGTATTGGGTCAGTCGTAGTTTCTTGGTACAACAGGAAGCAAACACCATTTGCACTCGGTTCAGCAGAAGCAAAGTACATGGCTGCTAGTCAAGCAACTTGTGAGGCTATCTAGATGAGGAATATCCTTGTTGGGTTATTTGGTCAACAAATGGATTCTATAGTGATTTATTATGACAATCAGATTTGTATCAAACACTTTGAAAATCCAGTTTTTCATGATTGGTTAAAGCATATCGACATCCAATATCACCATCTACGAGATTGTGTGTAGAGGAGAATCATGTTGCTAGAGTACATTCCTACAGTGGAGAAGGATGCAAATATTTTGACAAAGGCATTGCCAAGTTGAAAATTCGAGTCTCACAGAGGCAGGGTCTGGGTAGCAGATAATCCCTGTCTTGTTGAGAGGGAGTGTTGAAAATGAAATAAGAAAATTGATCCAGATTTAAACAGGAACGCAATAAAATACAGATATAACCATATACACAAAGATGTAGCGGAAATAATACTTCATTTCATTAATGGAAAATACTGAAATATGCTTACAACCGGAAATAGAAATAAACCAGCTAGGTCGATGGTAGCTTATCTCTGAGAAGAAAGTTGGACTAATGCCTCTTGAACGTTTACAATGGGCTCGAGGCCATTTATTTTGAGAACAATGAAACCGCTTCACATTCAAAACTAAACCTTGGAAGATGAACGCCAATTGTGGGCCTCGTTTTGGCTAAGTGTCATCAACTTCCCGCGTCGCGAATTGTCGTCTTATCTCCGTTTGCATGCATGATAGCCGTTGGAAAATCTCTCCGAGGAATACGATGGAAAGATGATTTTTAACAGAAAAATCGCAGCGGGTAGATTTCCCAAAAAACGTCGGTTAGGGCCTCACGGCTCCAGAAGTTTAGGACCCGAAAAACTGCTAAAAATAGTAAATTGTGCTATAATTAAGGAAACTGAAAGAACTGAAAGAAGCACTAGAGGGGATCCACGTGGAATTAGTGGGTGGCCACCAATATCCACCTGGATCAAAAATCCTAATTAAATTTGTCCTTGAATTAAATTAGGAATTAAATTGTAATTCCACATCTCATGAAAACTTGTAATAGTTAAATAAGTTGATTTATTTGGCTTAGTTAATTCTAGTTGAGGGTCTAAATAGAGTCATGTAGAGTGACTCCTACATTATAGGAGCCCTGCTTGAGTTTATTTTGAGTCATAATTATTTAATTTAGTCTAATTGAGTTAAAGCTAGTTAAAATATTTCTAACTGATGGAGGAATTAGTGGGAGATCCAATAGTGGGGTGTAACTTGCAGCAGTGGGGTGTAACCATCAGTGATCAACCAGTAAACTGAAGATTCACTCATAATTAACTCATGCATGTTAGATCAGAGAAAGACCTAGTTGAGATCGGAGTTTAGGGACAATGTACTATCAATTGTATAATCATCTGAATTGTATAGGTGGTGCATGGAATTAGAGGAAGGCCTATGAGGATTGCACAATTCATATTTGGGGAATTTCCCAATTCAATATGGACTAAATCCCAAGGAAACTGTGCAAGGAAATAGGAGCTTGGCAGGCAACATAATTGGCTAAGTATTGGCTTGAGCTTATTTGTGAAGCAGTGAGATATATAGAGATAGTGCAAAGGTTTCTCGGGCTTGAGCAAAGCATTGTAATCTTCTCATATTTTTTTTATCAATGCAATATATAGATAAAAGGGGTTTTTGGTTCAGAAAATTATTATGTTATATGTGATTGAATTCTTTCTCTTTTATGCTTTGTGATTTCATCGATCATTTATTTTTTCCGCTGATGATTAGAGTAGATTCAAGTCTATTTTTTTAGTAAATTACAATTAGCAGTTTGTATCTACAAGGAATTTCTACAGTTTGGAGATCTGGAGAAATAGATGATTTCGATGTTTGAACCTCTAGTGAGAATAATTATGCAATTACGCCGAAAGATTTGTTATGTGATTAGAGATAATTACCTTTCCAGGTTTCCCTGCGATACCCCTTAATTCAAATTCCTTTCCTTCCCAAAAAAATTTCAAGAAAAGTTCTTGAAAATTAAAAGCTATCGTCCCCAAAGATTGTAACCATTGGACTCCTAGTACAACATCAACACCACCCATTAGAATGGAAAGCATTAGAATATTCAATAGATATTCCACCATGGTTAGCTTGATATTATGACATTTTCCAGAGCAATTTATAGTTCCTCCATTTGCAACCATCACTTAACACTTTGGTGCCGGATATAGAAAGCAATTTAATTCCTTAGCTATCTTACAATGACTAAAATTATGGGTACTACCTGAATCAATCAGCACTATCACATTTTTCTTCTTGATACATTCTTCTATCTTAAGAGTTTGAGGAGTGGTAATTCCCACCAATGCATGACAAGATATGGCTGGATTCATTTCTTATTTATCTGGGGTTGGTTCATGGTGTATATCCTCTTCTTTTGATGTTTCTTGTTCCTTTTCTTCCTCCTTTTTACAATTTATGTAAAATAATTTATTCTCAGCACACTTACAACCTTTAGTGTATTTCCTATCACAAATGTAAGAAAGCCCTTTTTCTATTTTTTCCTCCAATTTTTGTGGCGTTAACTTATCCGAATTGGATCCTTAAACTCTCTTAAAGCTACCCGAACTCTATAAAAAACTCATACTGAAGTTTAAAGTCTTATGGATGTTGAAGCCTATCAGAAATAACCTCTGGACAATGACAATTTGCAGCCAGCACAGAGAAACGAGGACCTTCAGTCAAAGCGCATTGACCGTTGGCCCATGGGGACTGTGCATGACGCAAAAATGGCAGTTATGAGGTTCAGACCAGAAAACAGAGGCCGTTTCTGATGCGCGATTAGCGCAACACTGGGAAAAACCCCTCGAAATGGTAAAGCCCCGAGCACTTGGTCACAAGGAAAGCCAAGAAACCATGGGAAAAGCACTAAAACTGAAGGCAGGTCAGGCTCTCCAAAACCAGCAGAATATCGGAGGCATTTCGAGCAGTAAGCAGGTTTTTCAGAGGACCCAACGATTCCATATGTTGATTGACGCGTGTCTCATGGATGAGAGAGAAAACCGTTCTCATTGCGGGCTAACGTCCGAGCAAGTCAACCACATGATAAGAGCGATAACCATCGGATCTGGAGGCCCCAGATCTAACGATGGAGATTGCACCTGATGGGAAACTGGATTCAACGGAGAAAATAAGCTTCGACACATAAATGTTGAAGTCCGATTGGACCACTGAGTTGGCGGATGAATCATTTCACAGAGTAACCGAAGTAATGAACCACTTGAGGAAGAGCTAGCTCAACTCATGAGGAGACAAGTGGCCACCTCCCTGTGAAGTGTTACAGTGATGATGACGCAGAGTAGGGAATTCCAGCAGACAGAGGCAGGCGATCCGAAGAGCCGGGAGAGGAAGCGAAAAATCATGAGACAGATTGGCGTTAAGCCATGAATAGACAGAGAGTAAAAGGGAGAGAAAAAAATAGAGCAGCTGAAGAAGCAATAGAGTAGACCTGGAAGTGGAAAAACCAGAGTCGAGCTCACTGTAATAAGCAAATCCACCAGAGGTTGGAGGGTGAACAATGAAGAAAACACTGAATGCGCAGAGAGTTTGGGGAGTCACTCGTAGGTTGAGTGAAAAGCCAGAGAGCTCAATTGACAACAACATATATTGTTGTTGGAGTTGCTTGGAGGTTGGGCCATTCACAGAGGCATGCAAAGGCCGATAGAAAGAGCTGAGAGCCAGAACCAAAGCCTGAGCCACAGAGCCAGAGCTAGAGTCAGAGCCATAGCCAGAGCAAGAGCCAGAGCCAGAGCCAAGAGCTAGAGTGAGTGCCAAAAGCCAGAGCTGAGAGCCAGAACCAGAGCCCAAGCCACAGAGCTAGAGCTAGAGTTAGAGCCACAACCAAAGAAAAAGCCACAGCCAGAGTCGCAGCCAAAGCTGAGAGCTAGAACCAGAGCCTGAGCCACAGATCCAAAGCTAGAGTCAGGGCCACAACCCGAGCCACAGCTAGAGATGAGAGTCAAAACCAGAGCCCGAGCCACAGAGCCAGAGGCAGAGTCAGAGCCACAACCAGAGTAAGAGCCAGAGCCAGAGCCAAGAGCCAGAGCTGGAAAGCTGAAGAGCTCCAAGAGCCAAGGGATAAGATGGTGTTCTGAGTGCAATGTTCCTGTATAAAACATTGGAGTTAAGTGTAGCACTTGTAAAATAATTGAAGCCATAATCCTAGAGAGCCTAATCGAGTTGATTAGAGCTCAAGGAGACGTAGCCCAAGATATCAGGGTGAACTCCATATTAAAATGTTGTCTTATGTGTTTGTTTTTACTGCTGCTTTAACTACTGTTATATGCATTTATATATATCCATTTAAGTACCTTCCCATATCGGCACAAACAACATATTTTAAAGTAAGTAATTAGCTGAAAACAAATACAAGCATATACCCATATTTTCAAGCATTTCTTATTTCTGCATTGGTTGATCAAATAGACTTGGGAAAATTTGAAGCTTTGGAAGTGGGAGAGGTTCTTGTAAGTTAGAAAAGAAACCTAAGAGCCCTAAGAGCCCCATTTTTAGATCATCAACCTTATAGGTTGTGGAAGGCTAGGTGCAACCACGCTTCCATCTTTATAGTTGTGAGTGGCAGAATTCCTTGTTGCTATAATTTTTCTTTCAACTTTTCTTGCCACCTTGAATTCCTTCTCCAATGGATCAAGTTCCCAAAGGAAAACCTCATGTTGGATGTTATCCTTAAAATCGCCTATGAAGACATCAATTCTTTGCTCCTTTGGAATATCAGTTACCCTGATATTTAGTTTTTGGAAGTCCTCAATGTGCTCCACCATTGACCCCTTTTGTTTGAGATTTATCAATTGGATAAAGAAGGTGTTTCTCTTTCTATCCTCATAACGTGCTATCATCTACTCCATAAAAATTTACCAAGTGACAAGTGGTTTACGAGAACAAGGCCATAGATACCATACAAATTGATTGGGTTCTAAATATAAAGATGCAGTGCGTACCTTTTGTGTGTATTGCACATCATGTAGATCAAAATATTGCTCCATCTGTAGTATCCATGTTACTGAATCCTTGCCATAAAAATTTATCATATCTTTCTATGGAATTTTGCAGTTCTTAAACCCCAAATTGGACTCTCTAAAATCATAATTCATATTCCTTTTGTCCTCATCATGATTTTCATTGATTACCTTGTCACCCACCATCAGGAAGCCTTTCTTGTAGCAACTTTGTCAACCCTTCCAAGTTTACCTTCATCGTGTCCATGTCTACTTTAAAAACCTCCATGTTGTCTTTTATACCATCTATGTCATCTTTGGTTTCTCTTTGTGAGAGAGAAATTTGTTGCACTTGGTCCCCTAAATTTGATATATCATGCTGCAACTCTTTCTCTTCATGCATCATAATAGAGATTTTTGAGGGCTTAATGGGTGTATAATTTTTTTGTTTTTGTTTTGGAGGCATTTTAGAACCAAATACTGATATCCATGCTCCAATATTCCCTTTGAATCACTTCAAACTGATTTTTCAAACAATAGTTATGCAAAATTTAAAAAATACACACCTTTTTCTTACGTTTTAGGAGCTCGATATTGCAATTGTTGTATCTCTGTAATTTCAGATTTCAAAGGTATGAAATTTAGTCCTATGGTAACCCTATGAATATTCATTCCAATTCCATAAGTCAGAACAATGTTGGATTATTCAATATAGAGTTATGCCAAATATTCCATGATGCCCTAATTATGGACTGGTTCAGTAGAGCAAAGTTATACAGGATGCCACATGTCATTGTTTCAACATTCCTCACTGAAATTACTATGGGAAAAACTACAGTCCATTTAATTTCAGCCACTTTTTACAGAATTCAAATCTGATGCCTGAAACGAAATTTATGACGATTTTCCCTAGGTCACCTATTTGAGATTGAATTGTGGAATCTGCAAAAACCCTAACTTCCTAGGATAATATCTCATAAAATATAGAAAACCAAGATCTGAAATTTGTACACAAAGTTCACCAAAATTTCAGCTCCATGTGGTATAAATTTAAGCTTTTTAAGCTTCGTAGAAAAATTTTTATAGCGAAAATTCCAAGATGTCCTGTTTGAAGAAGCGAAACCCTAGAATCCAAACTTCTGACACCAAATGTTGTGCAACCAACTCATAAAATAGAAGAAACGATAGATCAACGACTTGAGAAATAGATATTCGAGGGGGAAGACTCCTTTACATCATGTAAATGAACAATTCTTGGATGATACAAATGACAAGGCCTCCTTGATATATAGGCATCTAAGGTTACAATATAATTAGAGCTTACATAACAATAATAATTTAAGGACACAACAATAACAAAAGGGGATACACTAACAATAACAATAAAGGTGCTGCACTATTATTATGGGGACCTAAAAATCCGTTGACTCGTCATATCTCTCCTTTGTGGCTCAACTGTAATGGTGCCTGGTGTATACTCCTATGAGATGGGTGGTGGATCTCAATGTTGATTGTGTCTTTTGCCATAAATTGGGAATTATTTGGGTCAAATGCTCTGTTTTTTCATATATAATGGAGAGAAGAGATTACATTTTTCTTTGCGAGGTGAATTGAGCAGTTCCATTGTATTTGGTGTGTCATGAGCCTCTCTATTAGATCTGGAAGCCATGATTCTCTTCAATCATATATGTGACAATGCAATTGACTTCTTTGGTGTGAAATTTGTTGGCTCTCGAAGCCACAATTCTCTTTAGTTCTATTCGTGGCAGTGCAACTGGCTTGTTTGGTGAGTAATGGGTCTTTTAGTTGGCTCTTCTAGCCACAATTTTCTTCAGTTCTATTCGTGACATTGTAATAGGCTTGTCCAAAGTGTCAAGTGTCTCTCTATTATATTTGGAAGCCAAAATTATCTTCACTTCTCTTTGTGGTAGTCCAAATGGATACTCTGATGAGTCGCGAGTCTCTTTGTTAAATTTGGAAGCAATGATTCTCTTCAATTTTGTTCATGGAATTGAAATCGACTTCTTTGATTCGAGTCTCTTTGTTGGATCAAGAAGTCACAATTATCTTCAACCTTCTTCGTGGTAGTGCAACTGGATATTTGCTGCACTTTCGCAGTAGTCTCCTTATGCATCTTGACTATCCTTTTGCTTATAGGTATCCCTTAGTCTTTAATGAGGAATTTATTTTTGCCTCTTGTAATCTTCAAAAGCTTTGTCCCCATATTTGGAAACCTCCTTGGTATCTGCTTCTCTGTGGCTTTTATAGCCTGGGATCAATGATCTTTCCCCCCTCTCGCTCCTCCTTGTGATATAAACCACCTTTCTCAAACTCTGTTGGTTTTATTACTTTCCTTTGGCCCGATGTTGGTCTTATAGCCACTCCTCTCAACCCTCGAAATGATCCTTAGACTACTCTGCATCCAGTCCTCTCTGGAAATCGAGCACCTTTTCTCTGCATTTGTTCAATTTCATTTAAGAAAATAAATCTAGTAGTCATAGGGGGTAGTAGTGCTAATTTTTCTTAGGGCTATATTGTTATTTTCTTTGATAATTGAATTTCATAATTTACATATAGAATTCACCCCATACCATCATAAAATTATTTATATTTACAACATTATTAAAAAATATATGAAATTATGTAGAAAGAACAACATCATCATCATCAATGCAGCAGAACATAAAAGGAACAAGAGAAGAAAAACATTCACACATAGAGACACCATGATTGTTTGAAGACTAGGGAAAAATCCATTATGTGGAAAACCATTTTAAATTATTATTCTTATTAGATTGTAATTGAATGATTCAAAAAGAGAGAGTAAAATGATCCATATCAACAACCATAAAACTATCCAACAAAAATCAATTAAACAATATCCATGAGATGAACAAAACATTGATAATACTCAAAAACCTAATTCAGAAGCCTGTGATCAACTGTCAACTAAAAAACCTTGCGGTCAACTAAAAAACCAAAACCTAAGTCCCAATCACATCTAGAGAGTGACGTGAGTGTAGGTGAAACTCTCCAACTGTGCGCATGAGCTTGCGAACTTGTGGTTACGACCGAAATCTACATGTGTCATGCTTGCGATCGAAAACCAAAAACCCTAGACACATGTGAGCTACCACCCTCTATCCATCGGGGAGCCATTGCTACCACTAGAATCGCTGCCAGCGAGAAGCCCAATGATACTACCTGGGGAGCCAAATCTATGACCCACATCAACATTGCAGAGCTTATATTAATCCATAAAAACATTAGGGAGCACATGTCAACCTGAAACAACATCGGCGAGCTTAGTCTCAACCCAACATCTCATGGGGGAGAAAAACAACTCCAACCCAATATCGAGCAAGAAGTGATAGAGGGGAACACATTTTAACCCATCCTATTTCCCCACTTATATTCCCAACAATGACTCTCAAGAGTCATGTGGTATAACACTTGCATCATAATCAACTTGGGTTGTACACCCCCAAGTACACCCTCAACATATTGGCCAAACAGGGAGCGGTAATCCGAACAAACCCAAGTTGTGGGTATGATGCCAACTGGGGTATACTCTACAAATACCAAGATAGAGGAGCAAAATATCTAACCCTATGGGTAATAGATAAGGGAGCAACATCGACAACCCTATTGTCCAGAGATACCTCAACCCCAGGAGCCCTCCATCTCAATTCCTCATCCTGGGAGCTAAGATAGGGGGGAAGAGCTGACTCAGTGTTCTTGACCAACCCCGCTTTATGTAGAACATACACATATCATCATGCTCATATATGGTACCTTCTTAATCATTATGTCACAATCAAATCAAAAATTCATCCTCCTTCTCCTAGAGACGACAACCACAAGCCTAATCTTGTCTCGTATGACAACCTTGTCTCAATATATGAAGAGATCTTAGTGTAGAAATTCTCACTGTAGATCACTTGATAATGCAGTATACTAAAGCAAAATACTAGATCTAATTCTACAAAAAACTTGCGGAAGCTTAATTGATTTTGATCAAGATCAAATAGAACACATATAACAGATGAAGAAGAAATCAATCACACATATACAGAGAAGAATACTCCGGGGAAAGCCTCAGCTAAAAACCTCGATCTTTGTATTATCATACAAGTGGAAATATCTCCGGATTACACAAAGCTTTAGCTCACAAGCTATCCAACTCTCAATACAATCCCTCAATGCTTCTCATAGACAAAATAGACAACACATATGCCTTCCTTCAGTCCTCCAAGCCTCCTATTTCCTTGCGCAGTTTCTCCTGGGTTCTCAAGCTGGCACCTGTGTGTAATTACCTCACACACTGCTCACCAAACCTAGAAATAACTGCACAATCCTCAAGGAAAGAATTACTTATGCATGCAAGAGATATCCTCAAGGGAATATTCTTACCACTGATAGTACATTGTCCCATCCTTTGATCCCAACTGGGTCTCTGTTTGAACTGACATGCATGAGTTATTTATGAGAGAAGATTCAGTTATATGAAGTACACTAGTTGCATTCATGCATGCATTAACTAACTGAACTCACAATCAGTTCCACAAACTGTTGGAACTAATCTAACTGGACTTAACTCAGTTAAATGAGCTAACAAATTACAACTCAAAGTACAACTCATCCTGATCTCCTTAATTAAGGTATAACTTCCTCAATCAAAGGGATCATTGTTGCATGTCTTCACATAGACTTCATGTTTGATTTTCTCTAACTAATTAAATCAAGATGAATTAATTAATTATTTTTCAAACAGCTGCCGAGCTCAAATTCGAATTTTAATTCACAATTTTAATTTAGGGACTAATTAAAATTGGAATGTGTCCCAAAATGATATTTATAGAAATGCTATTTTTAGCACTTCTATATTTAGCATTTATTGTTGCTATTTTCAACACTCCCTCTCAACAAGAAAGGGATTATCTGTCACCCCGATCATGTCTTTGTGGAACTCGAATTTGCATTTTGACAATGCCTTAGTCAAAATATCTGCATCCTTCTCCTTGGTTGAAACATACTGCAACAACATGATCCTCTTCACCACAAAGTCTCGAAGATGATGATACCAGATATCGATGTGCTTGGACCTGTCATGAAATATTGGATTCTCAGAGAGTTTGATACAACTTATATTATCGCAATAGATCACTGTTGGATCCATCCTGTGATCAAACAATCCAACTAGAATTTTCCACATCCAAATGGCCTCACATGCTGCCTGTCTGGCAGCCATGTATTCAACCTCTGCTGAGCTAAGTGCAATTGACCTCTGTTTCCTGCTGTACCAAGAAACTGCAGCTGAACCAAGATTGAAAATTCCTCCTGAAGTGCTCTTCCGTCTGATGTACTCCCTGCTCAATCTGCATCTGTGAAGCCCCGAAGCTTCACTCCCTCTATCTGTCTGTACCATAATCCATACTGAGATGTGCCTTTGAGGTATCTTAGCACATTCTTCGTTGCCTTCCAAAACAACTTGGTAGGCTGAACCATAGCTTGACTCAATTGGTTCACTGCAAAGCACAAATCTGGTCATGTGTTCACTAAATACATCAATGAACTCACAACCTGCCGATACATAGTAGTAGCTACTAACTCACCTGAAGTAGCATCCTCCTTCCTCCAGTTACTTACTAGAGGAGTCTGCTTGGGCTTGCACTTCTCCATTTGGAATCTCCTAAGTATCTCATTGGCATACTTGCCTTGAGACACAAACACTTCCCCATCTTTCTGCCACACTTCCATGCCTAGAAAATAGTGCATGAGACCCATGTCTTTCATCTCAAATTATCTTGCAAGGTCCTCCTTACAAGACTTGATCAACTAATAATCACCTATTAATATCAAATCATCAACATAAAGAACAATGATCAATGGCTTACCTTCTACCATGATGTGGTATAGATTCGCATCTGCTTCACTCTTTGTGAAGTCCAACCTGGTGAAATAGCTGTCGATCCTGGTGTACCAAGAATGAGGTGCTTACTTCAGCCCGTACAAAGCTCTCTTGAGTTGGCACACATGCGACTCACGAGTGAAGGTCTCAAATCCTTCCGGCTGCTCTATGTACACCTCTTCCTCAATCTTGCCATTGAGGAAGGTAGTGTTCACATCCATCTGATGGATCTTCCAACCCATTTGTGCTGATAGTGCCAACATCAATATGATAGATGAGTACCTTGCTATAGGAGAAAAAGTCTCATCAAAGTCGATCCCCTCGACCTATGAGAAACCACAGGTAACAAACCTTGCCTTATTTTTCTCAACACTACCATCAGTTTCTTGCTTTACCTTGTAAAGCCATCGGGAACTCACCATTGACTTGTCCTCTGGTCTTGGAACCACATCCCAAACACTATTCCGAACTATGGAGTCGTACTCCTCTACCATAGCATCAACCCAGACTGGCTGCTGCACTACTTCCTCAAAGGAAGATGGTTCAGTCTCTATACATTCCCCAACCAGGGCCATTTAACTAGTGTACGGCTCAGGTGACCTCCTCTGTTTGCACTGAGAAGATGGTTGTCCCACATTCTACATCCATCAACAATCTGTTAGCTTCCATTGAGCGTTTTCTCCCATCTATGAAAGACTCTTCATGAGTGGATGTCTCCACTCTTGGATCCTCTGCATGCAGTTGCTCCACATTTGTTTGAGGCTCCTCCTCCTTAGGAACCAAAAATTCCTCCTTTGCATGCAACTTGAGTTCCCTCTCAAGGGATACTCGCATGGCCTTCTACTCATCGAACTTCAGATCTCTGTTTACCATTGTCCTCTGACTGGTAGGCAAGAACACCCGATAGTTGTGGGGTGTATCAATGTACCCCAAAAGTATCCCCAACTCTGTTGTTGGCTCTAGCTTCTTCCTGGCATCTTTGGTCATATGGAAAAATACTAGTGAACCAAAGATCCTAAAGTGACTCACATTTGGTCTCTTCCTAGAGAAAGCCTCCTCTGGTGTCTTCATCCCCAGTATACGATGCGGGCTTCTATTCTGCAAGTATACCGTTGTATTGCATGCCTCAGCCCACAAATGAAGTGGTAGGCCTTGGTCATGCAGCATCGCTCAAGATGCTCCCACAATCATTCTGTTCTTCCTTTCGACGACTCCATTCTGCTGTGCGTTATGGGGTGTTGTCAACTCCCATTTAATTCCTTCTGCTGCACGGAAGTCTTTAAAATGTTAAGAGACATACTCTCCACCATTGTTTCTTCACAAGGCCCTCATCTTCTTTCCTGATTCTTTCTCAACCAAGGCTTTGAACTCACAAAACCTTGAGAAGGTTTGATCCTTCTTTTGCATGAAATAAATCCAGCATCTACGAGAAAAATCATTAATGCAAATAACATAGTACCTTTGTTTAGCGATGGAGGCTGTCGAGAATGGTCCACACAATTGGCTCCAGGACTGCTCCAGCTCGACTGTCTCAATTTTGAAAGGAAGATTTTGCATACTTACCCAAGGTACAACCTTTGCATTTATCCACTTGCTCTGATTTACCCTTGGGAAGTCCGGTAGAAATCTGCTGCATGATCTTCAAGGCCCCATGGTGCAAGTGGCCCAATATCTTAGCTTTACACCAACTTTGCTTTGGAACTCAATGCAACACAATCATCTACCTCTAGCTTGTAGTCATTCTTTACTCGAATCCCAATCCTCTTGGTCTGTCCAGTGCCGATGTGTCTCAGGAATGCCTTTCCTTTACTAAAGACTACATCATAGCCTTTGTCTTCCAACATTGCGGCGGATACCAGGTTCTTCTTCAGTCCAGGCATATACTTTACATTAGTTAGGGTGAGAGGAGCTCCATGCTCCCTCTGAAACATAACCGTACCTTCACTTGAAACATGGTACTTTCCATCATCGCCCATCTCTATGCGCATTTGGAGGTCTTTCTCCTCCAAGGTACTGAATAAACTCTTGTCGCTGGTCATGTGGAATGAGGCTCCACTATCCAGGTACCAAACAAAACCCACCATCGATGAAACCATGCATGCGATGAGGGTGAAATCCATTTCAAACTATGAGGCCAGTGCCTCACCATATGATTGTTTCGAGGATCCCTTCTTGGATTTCTTCTGTGGACAATTTGTTGCATAATGGCCCACCTCGTGATAATTAAAGCATTGAACTTTAGATTTGTCAATCTTCTTCCCACCATGGGAAGAACTCGATTTGGAATGGGAAGCCTTCCCTTTCCCTTTCCTTGCCTTACTCACTAAGGCTAGATTTTCTTCATCATCATGCTTTGATGAAGATCCATCTCTGGTGCTTCTCTTGATCTCCTCTTGCATCAGATCCGACCACAGTCATTCCCAATCTGGTAGTTTCTCTCTTCCATTTACTGAGCCTTGGTAGCTATGCCAGCTCTTAGGAAGATCGAGGAGAGCAAGACTCACCATGTCATCATCGACTATCTTGATTCCTACAGTTCCAAGCTCATCCTTGCAGGTGATGAGCTTGTTCAGATATGTAGAGATCATGTCTCCCTTTTCACACTTGATTTTCCAAAGCTTGTCTTTCAGCGCCAACTTCCTCTGATTGCTGCTATTCTGGTATAGATCCTTCAATATTTTCCACATTGAAAATGGTGTCTCCTTCCCATGGAGACTCAAGACAATGTGGTCTCAAACTCCCTCCAGAAGAATCCTCCTTGCTCTAGCCACACATTTCTTCCATTCTGCTAATTCTTGGGCATTAGCGACTGCTGGCTTGGGGACTTCTTGATCAATGAAGTCCTTCAAACCATTGTCCTCTAATACCACTTCCATGTGATCGTTCCAGGATATATAATTCGAGCTGCCATCCAGGGCATACTCGAGTCTCAAACCGTTGAATGCCATTGGTGAAATTTGAGATGTGATAAGAATTCAATTTCTATAATCAAGAACTTCAAAATTCGAACTTCTCCCTTCTTTGTATACTATTCTCCACTTTGATCACCTTTACTCCGATACCATGTAGAAATTCTCATTGTAGATCACTTGATAATGCAATATACTAAAGAAAAATACTAGATCTACTTCTACAACAAACTTACGGAAGCTTAATCGATTTTGAGCAAGATCAAATAGAACACATATAACAGATGAAGAAGAAATTAATCACACATGAACACAGAAGAATACTCAGCGGAAAGCCTCAGCTAAAAACCCCGATCTCTATATTATCATACAAGTGGAAATATCTCCGGATTACACAAAACTTTAGCTCATAAACTATCCAGATCTCATGATAATCCCTCAATGCTGATCATAGACATAATAGACAACACATATGCCTTCCTTCAGTCCTCCAAGCCTCCTATTTCCTTGCGTAGTTTCTCCTAGGTTCTCAAGCTGACACCTGTGTGTAATTACCTCACACACTACTCACCAAACTCAGAAATAACTGCTCAATCCTCAAGGAAAGAATTCCTTCTGCATGCAAGAGATATCCTCAAGGGAATATTCCTGCAACCGATAGTACACTGTCCCATCCTTTGATGTCAACTAGGTCTCTGTCTAAACTGACATGCATGATTTATTTATGAGAGAATATTCAGTTATCTGAAGTACACTAGTTGCATGCATGCATGCATTAACTAACTGAACTCACAATCAGTTCCATAAACTGTTGGAACTAATCTAACTTGACTTAACTCAGTTAATTGAGCTAACTAATTACAACTCAAAGTATAATTCATCCTGATCTCCTTAATTAAGGGATAACTTCCTCAATCAAAGAGATAACTGTTGCATGTCTTCACATAAACTCATGTTTGATTTTCTCTAACTAATAAACTCAAGATGAATTAATTAATTATTTTTCAAACAACTACTGAGCTCAAATTCGAATTTTAATTCACAATTTTAATTTAGGGACTAATTAAAATTGGAATGTATTCCGAAATGCTATTTATATCAATGCTATTTTTAGTAATGCTATTTTTAGCACTTCTATATTTAGCATTTCTTGTTGTTATTTTTTAACACTTAGTCCCAAATATATACATGGTTCTTTGCCAATAAGATCCCACTCAATATTATCACAATGCATCCTTGTCATACTGTTGGGTCTTGAAAATGTCATTCATTTCCATTACACTTTCACTATCATGTCCATTATATCACCTCCATTTCACTACTATGTCACCACATTCATCCCACTTTCATTATCATTGGGCCACATTTATGATTTTTCAAACTTTATTAATTCTTAGCCTTTTTAAGTGAATTTGTGGTTAAAAATTAGAAAATAATGTGCATATGCTTATACCTAACAAGTGGGTTGAGATTGTTGACATGTGTAGGTCAAAAGGAGACTTCTAGAAGACCCTTATGTGGCACTCTAAGGCAAAATTCGAATTTGAGTGGAAAGAATCATGGGATCATGAGGATATGTGTCACATCTCCTAATTGTATTGTAACTCTAAGAAGACATGTGTCTTATCAGTTCCTATTTTGATTAGGACTCTAGAGGTAGAGGGAGAGATTCATGGACTCTCATTAATGAGATGGCTTCTCATCTTTTTGTATAAATAGGAGATCTCTCTCCTTCATTTGTTAGTTCTTAAGTCTCAGTTTAGAGCTTAGCTTAGCTTATTAGTCTTAGCTAGCTTGGCTTGGCTGTTAGTTCTTTAGCTTGGATTTTGTAGTTCTTCCTTGATGGCTTTTGAAAGCTTTAGAGAGCTTTGTTGTACTTTGTAATTTTGAAGAATTTGAATAAAGCTTTGATATTCTCAACATGGAAGGAGATGTGAAGTAGATGTCATGGAGCATATTAGAATGTAAGGTGGACTAGATTTCATTTTGTAAATTTTTCTTTGATTTCATTATTTCATTTGATTGCTTTCAAGTTTGATAGATTAGATTTTTCCTTCATGCAATTTTAATTCATGCAAGTGTGTTCAACCGATTGATTGTAGATTAATAATGCACATAGCTTTTTAATGACTAATGACATGATGGAATTATCTTGTCCTTCTGCTGATTTATTTTCTTAGTTCTAATTTCAACACTGTTTATTTCTTTCAGTTTTGTTTTGTTCATTTACTTTTCTGCAAGATAGATATTAGACTACTCATATCATTTTCAGTTACCTCCTATAGCCAGAGCGAGTTGAATGGTGAGGGATTGAAGTATGAATGCGTAGTTTGATATTAGTTTATTTTTCTGCAAGTTAGTTATTAGATTACTCATGTCATTTTCAGTTACCTCCTATATCCAGAGCAAGTCGAATGGTGAGGGATTGAAGTATGAATGTGGTTTGATCTTAGTTTCATTTTATGCAATTTAGATATCAGATTACTCAATTTGTTTATGATTACCTCCTATAGCCAGAGCGAGTCGAATGGTGAGGGGTCAGAATATGAGTTGATGTTATATGATTTAGTTTACTTTTGCTTACAGTTTTTGAATTGCTTTAAGTTCAGTTTTCTTTTTATACAGTAGCAAGGATACTGGGCTTCATAGTTACTAGCTCATTGTTTGGTTTAATTAGAATTTAGGTACATTTTTATTTTCTCTTAGTAATTGATTTCATCATTGCAAGTTTGAAAACCTTTTTGAAAACTTTGATCAGTATTTCATCTTTTGTTTGATTGAAGTAGCTGCATATTTACACTTTTGTTTAAGTACTAATTCCATCAATAACATGTTTTAAGATTTTTTGAAGTGTTAAGTTTTGGAAGTTACCATTAGGGACATAGACTTTGTCTTGAAATCTACATCCATACTTGACCTTTAAAAGTATTTTTAAGACCTTAGAATAGGATTTCCATTTGCATTAGATACTTTAGGAAACCAACAAAAACAAAACCCCAAAACAAAATAAAATCTATAAAACAACAAAGTAAGAAAAATGTTAACTAAGCACATATGGTGCACCACACTTCATCAGTTTACGATACCTGGATTGATTATTTATGTAGAGAAATTTAAGACGTTAAATTGGCTAAACACCAATATATTATGATTACGCTGACTATGTAGCCTATTTTGGAAGACTTTTATGTATTATCTAATAATAAAATAATAATAATATCCGTTTTTAAGGTCACAGCCAAGCCAGACACCAAATTGGTGTATGAGACCCCTTGTTTGTGGGACAAGGGACCCACCACCGAGCAGTGATTTGACTGCTAAGTCTACGAAGGCATACATACTCTACCCCCCTCTGGTTTTGAACCTATGACCTCTTAGGAGGAAACACATGTTCTTAACAATGTAGTAGATCTCTTGGCTCTTATAATTGCAATAATGAAGTAGCATAGGTAGATTATATGTCTCTTTTGGACTATTTATCTTTATATCAGAATGCATAGACAAAGTGTAATTATGTATCATTTAATAATGAAATGAAATTACGATTTTTGTATTATAAGAGTAATAATAATTTTAGCCCCAACCGATAGCCTTGTTGGTCGAGTTCTTGTTGCTAAGTATCTCGCCTATCAAAAAGTTAGCCATGAATTTTTCTATGGATGTAAAACCACCCTTTAAAAAAAGATTAATAGTAATTTGGATATTTATATTTTAACCCCATAAATATAACAAATCAAATATATCCAAATTATCCAAAGTCACTTAAAAATAGATTTTCCAATAAATGTAGAACCACCCTTAAAAAAATATAATAATTTGCATATTTATATTTTAACACCATAAATATAACAAATAAAAAATATCCAAATTATCCAAAATCAACCATTGCCATAGATAAATTTATCAAAACTCACTAAAAATTTACACATAGATGACATCAACAATTGACATAGTTAGATTTAATGTATCTTCTTTATTACCACAAAATTTTAAACCTAAAACACTATATATATATATAAAAGCCCATCGATCACAACTTAAATCACTATATAAAAATAAGCGCTTTAAAACCAATCACAACCTAAATCACCATATATAAAAATAAGCCCATCAAAACCAATAACAGTATATTACACATTTATAAAATAAATTTGACTGAAATATTAAAAATCGTATTAACTATTTTTATCCTTTAATAATATAAAATAAAATAAAATTGAATTGTATTTCACCCGAAAATAAAATTTAATAATTTAACTCTATATAATTAAATTTCATTTCAAACTTGAATGGTATATAATAATGGAAATTAATTCAATAGCAATATAGTAAAAACACAGGCACGTTGGTTTTGTGGACTTCACAAAATTTTTAAGTTGGTAATTAAGTGGCAATCAATTTTGCACACAGTTTCGATAATAATAGAATTACCAACATTCCTAAAGATTATGGACTTTATTATAATAGTCAAATGTCAACGCCTAATTAATACTAATTAATAACGCCAAGCCAAACTTGAGTCAAATGTGTCCCAGAAAAATCTTACTCCTTACCCAGGACCCAAAGGGAAGGTGATGGACAAAACTTTGGAGTGGAAATATTTTATTGTAGAAATTTAAAACATCTTTGTGGACTGACTCTCCTATGGGATAGAGACAAAATAGGTTGGATCTTCGTGCTATTTCAAACTTTCAAGAGCCTTCGCCAAGGCTGCCCTTTATATATCATAGTTGCAGATTCTCTAATTTGGCTACTGGATTTCGAGGGTATAAGCGAAATGATTCCAAAAAAATTATTTGCAAAGGGAAACAAGAGCATAAATCATTCACAATTTGCAGATGACATTTTGTGGATGGCAGAGCATATTCCAATATGGCTTACAAGGTTTAACTCTGTTTTAGACCATTTTTTTGGAGGCATTATAAACTTTAAGAAATAAAAAATTTATTTTTGGAATATTAGTGCGAAAACAAAAGTAGATGACAAAGATTCTATGATTTCAATATGTGGAAATTTGGAAAGATTTTAAATATCCTGGCATCTTTATATTACTGAAATCACACTCTATGTGGGTTTGGGCAAGTATAGTTTCCAAAATCAAATCATTTTTTTCTCAATAGGGAGCTTGTTGATGAATTTTGTTGGATGTATAGTTTTGATTAAGGTTGTTCTTTCAGCACTACCTCTTTATTAGTTTTTTGTGTTCTTGGCCACTCAAAACATCCTCTCCTTAATGGTTAAAGAAATTCAGAAATTCTTACGAAAGGAGGTAAAACCAACACTAAAATTTTTAATCTAGTAAAATGGGCCATTGTTCGACATCCTAAAGCACACAGGGGGCTCGGTATCAAAGATCTAGTGTTCATGAATACAACAATTGGAGCTAAACTTTCTTGGTTCTTTCTCTCCCCAAAAGATGAATGGTGGAAGTGTTGGGCATTGGATAATCCAGTGCTCCCCGTGTGTTTCGCAACAAGGCTTAACTGCCTCTCGTGGATTCATTAACTTTGGCAATGTGTCCATTTACTAATACATGCGGGTTTTGGTGTAATGGTAATCGTGATTCCAACAAGTGGTATCAGAGCCAAAGGTCTCGAGTTCGAATCACAGCTGGATCGCATTGTGGGGAGATTTTTGGGCATTGAATAATCCAACACTCCCTGTGTGTTTCGCGACATGGATTAACCGCTTCTCGTGGATCCGTTAACTCTGGCGATGCGTCCATTTACTAACACTTGCAGGTTTTGGTGTAACAACAATTGTGATTCCAACAAGAAGGTGGTATTATGTTCAAAATACCTCCCTTCTAGGTGTGATACTTTCATGTTCATGCTCACTCCTCCCCAAGTAGGATTTACAATGTGGTGGTTATTTGCAAATTCAACTCCCCTTATAAAATTAAATTTTTTTTGTACGCTTGATAATTCATAAAGTATTAATATATGGGAAGATAAGATTATGAACAATCCTCCTTTAGAAAATGATAGAGACTTGATGCCACTCAAGAATGCATTTGTTGCAAATAGGAAATTCTCCCTTACTGATCTCTATTCTTGGGATGGCAGAGGAAAGTGGTGTGGCTAGAACTTTGATTTCATACCCCCCAACCTACTCCATAGTACCCAAAATATGTGTAATGCTCTCATTGGATGCACCCCTTGGAGTTGCGATGCTCTTGACAAATGAGGTTGGAATAATTTAATGTATGTAGTTTGGGATGGACATGCTTCTCTTCTTTTTTCACGGGGTTCTCCAAAATCTCGTTATTGAGAAAAAAATTTGTTATCCTAATAGCCTTCCCAACATTAATTTGTTATGTTGGTTATTGGTGCATAAGACTATTTTGACCGCAGAAATCTTCAAACAAGGGGAATCAAAGGCTCCTCTCGATGCCAATTATGCAAGGGTAATGAAGAATCTATCCAACACATTGCTTTGGAGTGGCCCTATATAAAAAATGTATGGATCGCAGTTCAAGCCCCATGAAAAACAAACTCATATGGCCTTGTTCACTCCAAGCTCTCTTTCTTCCTGTACATTGCAATACTTTGGTTGATTCATTCAAAAGTATTTTTAAAAACAAGTTTGGGAAGCCTTGCTTAAGTTCATTTGTTGGAAAATATGGTTAGCAAGGAATGAAACTATTTTTAACAATACTCAAGTGCTTCCCCAATCTACAACAATGGAAAATTTGCATTTTTGCTCTGAATTCTAGGCCCAAAGCCCTTATAATGTAGCCACTCCCCAAGTATTGGATGCCCAAGAATATGCTTGGCTTTCAAAGCTCTCCCTTCCAAAGGCAATTAATTTGGCTCCAAGGCTGCTACAAAAAGTCTCGCAAGAAAAATGGAAAGTTTGCCTCTCTTGGGAAGCCTTTAGGGATTGGAAGACTCATTTCTCAAGCTTTGTCCTTGGCTTTGATGATGCCTCAAGATGAAATCAAGGGGTGGTAGGATGGGGAGGGATACTCTATTGCCCCGATGGAACTAAAGTATTGAAGTACTTAGGTGGATTAAGAAAGATGCCAAATAATTAGGTAGAAGATTATGGTCTTCTACAAGGCCTCCTTATAGCTAAAGAAAATGGTGTTCCTTCTCTTACTTTGTTGGGAGATCCCCTTCTAATTATTCAACACATGGTAAAAGGATCCTCTTCGAGGCATAAGATATTGGAAAACCTATTAAATCATATCTAAAAAGTTGCAAAAGAAATCCCCTCAATTAACTATTTCCATGTCTTATGAGATAAAAGTAAAGAAGCAAATGAATGTGCCAATGAAGATTATATCTCAAAATTCAGTGAATTAAAGGTGGATGGCCAATTAAGGCCATCATTCGTTCCTTAAATTTCAAATAGGTTAAACGTTGCATATTTTGCTTTATTTCGAGGTCTTTTTGGAAGGTTTTCACCTCCAAAGAAATGCTTCTTTTTGTCAGTTTAGAGTCCCTCAACCGCGGATAATTTTGATATAGTGTATGCTAGATATACCTGAAGTATATGACAAAATTGAATTGTATCCCCTGATATAAAATTGTGAACTAGACACAGATTTTAAAATCAATATGCATATTCTCATTATTATTAAAAAAAATAACATATGAACGCTAAATACCTCTATAAAATATTACTTATATCAAATAAATAAATTGACATCATTTTTCCTGGTTTTTTTTTTTTTAATTCAAAATTAATAACCCTAGTCTCTCGCATTTAATCCTCCTATTAAGTTGATGTAGTCATTTATGTCGCAATATCTATCTAGAGAAGCTATCACACTCTTAAATCTCAATATAAACCTTAAATATTGATAAACTTTAAGTGTACCTTAACTTAGAGTATTACCTACACCCGAAAACTAGAGACCAGAAATAAGGCAATGATCTTAAAAGATCTACTTATATATTTCCATTGCCATGTTCCCAAAGCTAACCAATTCGTGTTTCCCACATGTTCCCAAGGCTAACTAATTCGTGTTTCCCACATGTAAGGGCATATTATCATTCAAAAACATTCAAACTAATGTTATTCACTTTTTAGAAAAGGATTCTAGAAAGAAGGTTATGGAACAATGAGAATGCTTATTTTCGCTTTTTTAGAAAATGATTTTGGCATAGGATGTTAAGGAATAGTAAGAGCGATTCTAATAATATATGATTTTAAACTATAAAAAAAAATTAATCGATATAATTTTTTTCCTTAATTAGTACTTTGTATGGTTAAAAATTTGGGATTACATAGTTTTTCCAGATTATAGTTTTTCCAGATTGTGTTATTAGGATTTTAAATTTCTTCAAATTGTTACTATTAGTTGGTTTGCATATTTTTATACAGTTTTGAATATAAAATTTACAAGACTGAACATCGCACTATGATCAAAAAATTCACAGGACCAAACACTACACCATGATCGATGCGTAGACTAATAAAAACTACATACATTATAAAGTCAAAAGCCCTTATGACCGAGCGGAACCAAAACACAAAGAACATATAATTGCAAGGCCAACCAATAGGAACTTTAACGATTATCTGAAGAATAAATCATTGTCGGTACCCTCGCGCTCCAACCTAGAGGATTTGACAAATCCTCGTTTTCAGATTCACATGTAATGTGCCCTTCCACATAGGCAAGGTGAGAATCAGTGTTGTCCTTGCAAACATGTTGATTCCTAAGGATTCTTTTATGTCCTCCAGGGTGGTGAAGATGTTATACCACTCCACTTTCTTTTCTTTTAGAACCAAACCTGATAATGTCCTCATTTGCTAGTGCAGGGCCACAAAGTTCAGATATTGCTTCTTCCTACCCCTGGTGTGCCAAAAATCAAGAACCCAAGTCGACATATCTTCTAATATTTCTGAATCTGAGGGAATTATCTCTCCACCCCAACTTGAGTCTCCATTTTACGAATTTCCTTCCTTGTTTCCGACATAATTGCATTGAAGTAAGTAGCGGGTGAGTCATGAGTGAAAAGCCTCACTCCTCTCTGCCCTTGTGGACCACTGCCCCCTCTCCCTACCTACAATGCATTCACTGACATGACAACATGACAGAGACTGGGAGGGCGCACTTGGAGAAGCTAGTATGTATGCCTCTTCCTATGAAAAAATAAGAGAAAAAGCCAAATACATCCACCCCAAACCAGAGCTCCAACCCACTATATTATCCCCAAAGATCGTGACACAGACCTTAGACCCAATAGAGGCGCCAAAGTGATGGACATAGGTCATAACAACCTTTACAAAGGACCCATTCCCTAGCACCATTAAAAATACTTAGACTCACACAAAACATAAGACCCTTAACGCATAAGACTCTCAGACACCTAAGAAAACCAACCCACAAGAGCCCTTCAACCCACATTGAACGATTCACATGACAATGAACACCATTATTTACACAAATTATATCCCATGGCCCAGAGATTACCAATTTACATAAACCCAAGAACAAAAGACGTGTAATGGTTTCCAAGCCTCCCCAACCCATACTAGAAGACTAAAACAAAGCCTCGCAACCTAAAGAAATTAGATCTATCTCCTCAAACCCTACCACATAACCAAAATTAAAACCAATTGGAACATAAAGAGAGTAAACAACTTGAGTTATAGCGTAGGAGTCGTGAATGATGCTCACGCCAGCCCACTGAGCTCTAAGGTTTTGAGCATGCAAATACAGACCACAACTCTAAGGAAACTCCCCTGCTCCCACCAACACCTTTGCAAGCCAGTATGCACAATCTTCTCTTATGCACTCACAAACACAAGCCCAAGCAGAAAACTCCTTACACTACCAATTGGAATAGAAAGCATACATAGGGAGGTCTAGGACTTTCCCTTGCCCCCTCTCAAACCACTGCGAACGAACTCCATAAATTGCAAGCAAGTTGGGTTTATAATGATCCTTGTCGTCCTGGGGTTTGCATGTTATTGCTTGCAGGGGGTTGGCTGCGCCTCCCCTCCATTAATGCACAATAGGTCCGAGGGTGGCAGGCATAACCTCCAAATCCATTCTTTAATCACATTTACACCCCCATCTGGGATATGTGTTTATAAAGTTAACACGATGAAGAATAAAGATAAATTTATACAAATAAAATTAATAAAAATAGTACAAAGTTAATAGCATTAAAAATCACATTCATCTTATCCCCAATTGGGGTACGAGAAGATAGTTGGGCACTGCCAGGATCTGTGCCATGGAAAGAGGTTCAATAAGAAAGAATGGTGGGTGGTCGTTTTATGGCCCTCACACACTTGCCTTCAAACACAAGGTGGCAATGTGCATGAAGGATATTAATGGTGATTGGAGAGGTAGACGAGACATCTCCTTATTGATTTTTTACGTTGTGAGCTCAAGTCAATTATGAGGTATTATTCTTGGCATTGTTACAGGTCTACTCCCAAACTTTGGATTGCATGAGAAGATACTGCACGAAGTCCTCCCTCTTCCCTATGGACGACGACTATGGGTATGTTAACTTGGTGTGCTTTTCTCATGCCTTTAGCCTTGTGATTCACTTGTATATGATGCTTCGCTAGAGAAGAGCCTCTAAGATGATGCCTTTGTTAAAAAGGAAATATTTCATGAAATTTCGTACAAAAGATTTATTTATTTTATTTTATTTAATTTAATATATATATATATATATATATATATATATATATATTCCCGTTGGGTTGTTTGAATATAACATAATTGTCTATGTTTATTATGGAATTTTACTTTCCAAGATGTGAATGCATTTGGGGTCTAAGTATTGGAATTCAGTCTACACTTCCTACATGGGTGATTTTTTCCATTATCTTGTCTCTGTGATGTACCTGTTGGCGTTTAAGAGGAGGTCTCCTGAAAAAGGATACACCTAAATGGATTTTGGGTCTTGCTTCAAGAAGGCTCAAGGAGACATGGGTTGTTGTGTTCAGTTTGTATCGACATACCTATATCATAATCGTGGGAAAGAATTGGTTTATAGCCTTAACACTTACAATTATGGGGTATTATGTTGTGGCAATTATACAGGTTTGAATTCTCAGGGTGTGTGCCAAGACCCTATTCTAGTTTGTCGCCACAAGCTAGAGATCTTGGCATTTGATTTTAGGTTATCATATCACCTTTCTCTTTGGCAGAGTTGCAGCATGGCACGCCCATCCTATGGTAGAAACACCTCGACAAGGGGAGGTTGGGGGAGGAATCAAAGTTTTAGTCAATGGTGGGGAGACAACCAACTCCAACCACATCCAGTTAGGGGACGGGGTAGTAAATCCACCTCTGGCCTTATTCAAGAATCTATCCAGGCCTATCAGGCCAGTGCACAACCCTGAATCCACCAGTTAGTCCTTGAATGGGAAGCAAATTTAAATCAACATGTAATAAGAATGGACTTCGACGTGGAGGAATGGAAATAGTTGGTTCAGGACCCTGGACATTCCATAAGTTGGTCCTGTCAATACAAATAGATTGTTTATCTATAATGGTTGATGAAGAATATTGTGGCTAGAGCCTTAGTGACTCCTTCAGCTGGCCCCTCCAAGACTGATCCTAACCTCCAAGAAACATAAGGAATTTCAGCTCATACAATTCCATATTTAGAAAAAGAATGCCCACCTCAGCTGCATAAAGAAGCACATTCCATGTCTCCCTTGGACGGAATTTCCCAGTTCTATTACGAAAGATCCAGCACCTATGGACTCATCCGATGACTAGCAACATGATTTGCATAAGCTTGCCTTTTTATTTTTTCTCTATAGAGATGAAGGCCTTGCAGACTTTGATATTATGTCTTAGTTATCTAGTCACTAGGATAATTAAGGATAATCAGACATATATATATCTATGATAAACACTCTCAAACTCTTTTGTTTTTGGATGAATTATAATGCAGTAAGGTGGCCAACATAACTGGTTTCCCAATGGGCAGGTAGAGGCCACCCAACTATCTGAATATGGATGTAACATGCCTATTTTTTTATGAAAATGTATGAAAAAGGTCCTGCCAAGCTTACAAAAAAAAATCACATTCATCTTATTATTATTTTATATTTGCAAAGTTAATGGTGTTAATGATTTCACAACGATCTTGTAATTATTTTGTAATTTAATAGGGAATAGTCTAATTAATAGTTGAAATGGCGTTTTTCTTAGAAATTTAGTGATGCAATTTTGGGCAAGATTGTGATTTCTTATTATATAAAATGCATTTTTGAATGAAAAAATAGATTCGTCACCCTGAAAAACATTGGGGCACTTGAACTTTGCAAATTAAACAACTTAAATTTATGATTCTAAAAAATCTCCATAAGATTTTCGGTAAAATTGACTGCAATAAATACCATGAAAAAAGGTCATTATATCTATTAGTTACACTATACTTTTAAATAGTATTCAAAATTACTACAAAATTGATTAAGTTTTTTCAAATTAATATAATATGTAGATAAGCATGATAAAGTGTATGTTATTATTTTTTGAATTTTTTTTTTTTTTTTTACAAAATCGGTTGCTTGTTATATTCAAAAAAGTTGGAGGAGTCTAAGCTCCGATTTTACAATAGATGGAAGTACAGAAGTAGCTTGTTTTTGAATTTCATTGTGGCAGTACACATGAGTACCTTTACTGCTCGCTTGTAAGGTCCTAGAGCAAGTATAGATTCTTATGAATTGGGACAGCAGAAGATTGGTTTTGCTGTACATTTAGACGGTAGTGTTAGATCGGATTAGTCAGTCGATGGAGGCCTCTGGCTGGCTGTGAAAAAATCACGAGTTGTGCTGAAGAGTACATTTAGATAGAGAATGCTGCATAAAGAGGTTTGAACAGACTCCTTGATAATAGAAGCGCAGTTCCTTAGAGAGTGGCATTTTGGCGCTGTCATATGGATCAAGGGATGAATTGGAGCAGGCTCGCTTGATTGCATAAGAGGCTTCCTTTTTCCCGTGAACAGGCATGGCTAGCTTTCTTGTCCGCTTCCTGGTTGTTGGATCGAAGGACATGAAAAAATTGGCACTCCATGTTCTGAGGCAACATATTTTTACAACGGCTTATGATTTGATGGAGGAAGAGATTGGATGCTTGTCTGTTGCTATTCATTAAGTTGACTATTATAGCCGAGTCGCTGAAGACAAGGGCTTCATTGATCCCTTGGTTCTGAAGCTGCAAGAGGCCTTGGAACAGACCCAGAGCTTCAGCTCGATTGTTACTTAGTCTTCCCAGACCCCATTCAAAAGAGGACACCGTTGCACCTGAAGGATCCAGAATGATGCCCCCTGCACCAGTAGCTCCCGGGTTCGATTTGGAAGCTCTGTCAAAAAATAAGGAATGAGTATTCTTTGAGAGAAGCCATTTACCGAAATCATCTTTTGTGAGGCGGATTTTCCATTCTAGGTTGTCAGATTTTCCACTGAACTTACAGATCTTTGTTGCTGATATGGTGTTGGACCTGTCTATCAAATTCCAAATAAAGTTTCTCTCCTCTGCCCATAAAATGACCGGATCGATTCTCTTTGTTAGCTTCTCTACTATAGTTTCCGATGCTAGACTAGTAGCTTTAAGGATTATGTGCCTGGTTGTAGTAGCTTTGTCTCGGAAGATCAAACTATTTCGGGCGATCCAGATGCGCCACAGAAGAAAAAACAGAATGGCATTCCAAACTCTTTTAGCTGGGTTTTGATTCGCTGAGTGCCAAGGATAGCTTCTTCTCCAGTTGTTTAAGATTTCGACAATAGAATGATGGGGATTCCAAATGGAGGGGGCAGAAGGTGCGATATTATTGCAGCAAGAGGCAGCAAAGGGACATGATATAAATAAATGCTGTAAGGATTCCTCCGCCGCTTGACAGTTAGGTTACCTAGAGGGTCTGAAGATGCCTCTCTTCCTGAGGTTCTCTGCAGTTAAAATTTTCCCATGGAGAAGAGTCCACATAAAAAATTTGATCTTTGGAATTTCTTCAACTATTTTTAGAATCTTCCTGTGAGCCCAGACTGCAGTGGGAAATTCCTTGCTGCTCAGGTAGCTGTAATCTGCTTTGATGGAGTAGTTTGTTCCTGAAGGGTCCCAGCGAAACTTGTCCTTTGCGCCTTTGATGGTGGGTGCTATACTGTGTAGAGTGCTACAGAGAGAGCCAAAGCTGCCTTTGAGATGATGGGGTATGGTTGGGAATTCCCATTGAACCCAGGCATTAGTTGAATCATTCCATTGAGAGATTTGACTCAGATTGGATATGCCTTTCCTATGAAGATAACGAAGAATAGGATCGATATCTGGAAGGCTATTTATGGGAGGATTCCCCATGATTTTGTCCGAGCCTATATTCACCGTTTCACCTCCTTTTGGCACTTTAGAGACATTTTGCGCCATGAAGACTATGGATTTTTTGCAGAATTTCCATATCTTTGTACAATGTCTATTAGGGATTTCAGCATTGAGAATTTGTGATCTTGGCTGATTAAGATATTTTGATTCTAGGACATTTTTCCACCATGTTGGTTGATTGTCCATAAGTCTCCAGATCAACTTCCCACCGAATGCTAAATTCATAATAGATGGGGACCTGATGCCCAGGCCTCCATTCTCAGGACTTTGTATAACCTATTTCCAGTTTACTAAGTTGAATTTTTTCTTTTCATTCTTGCCCCCTTTCCAAAGAAAAAATCTGAGGATGCTATCCATTTTTCGATGGAATGAAGCTGGAGAATGGGCAAGAGAAAACTGGTATAAAGGAAGGGAGGAGAGCCCTGATTTTAGAAGAACCTATCGCCCAGCTGGATTGAGCCACAGAGTTCCCCATCTCTGAAGTTTCCTTTTCATTTTATCCAGCGTTAAGTCCCAGACTCCAGTTTTTGCTTTCCCTATGGTTACCGGCATTCCCAAATAACTGAAGCAGTCCCAATCTAACTTGCAGGGGACACCAAAAGTATTGGTAATATTATGTATCATTTGGGGTGATACATTCCATCCATAAATACAGCTTTTAAGGTAATTTATTTTACCTCTTGAATATCTCATGAACTTGTCAAGCAGGGACTTAAATCTTCTTGCAATAATGGTGGTCGCCCCCCCTAGCAGAAGGGTGTCATCTGCAAATTGAGAATGATCTATATTTTTAATGCCATCTTCAAACTTGATGCCCGTGATGAGGCCTAACTGCCTCTTTTGATCGAGGGCACAGCTAAATGATTTTGCCATAAGGATGAAGAGATAAGGGGATAAGGGGCAACCTTGCCTTAGTCCTCTTGAGGTTTGGAAGGAAGGACCAGGTCTTCCGTTAATGAGGGGGGCGATCCAAGGCCCAGAAATGCAGCATCATATGACATTAATAAGAAGAGATGAGAAGCCCATCCTTTGGAGAACTGAAAATAAAAAAGAATGCCTTACCCTGTCAAAGGCATTGGCCAGATCTAGTTTTAGAATGAAGCCTTTCTCATTCCTTGCATGACTTGAATGTATGGCCTCTTGGACTAAAAGAATAGAATATGAAATTTGTCTGTTTGCCATAAAGCCTCCTTGGTTGTCTGAGATCAGCATCGGTAGAAGAGGTTTAAGCCGAGAGGCTATGATTTTAGTGAAGATTTTATATGATGAGTTGCATAAGGATATGGGCCTGAAGCGAGAAAAATTGGATGGCCGGTTCTCCTTCGGAATGAGAGCCAAGTGGGTAGCGTTTGTATATCCGCCTATTTTGCCTTTTTTTTGGATCCACTTGATGTATTTTTTGAGGTATTTCTTTATCAGCTCCCAGTAATCCCTGTAAAAGCTAATAGGGAACCCATCCGAACCAGGTGCCTTGTTGGGATGGAGGTTCCAGATTGCTTCAACGATTTCTTCCTCTTTTATTTCTGCCGTCAAATTTTTATTTAGATCATCTGCGACTTTAGGATGCAAATGCTGTAACAAGTCATCATAAGATTCTTCCTCCTGCACCTCAGTTAAAAGGTCCTTGAAATGCTCTGTAGCTACTTCTTTAATATCTGCTTGTTCCACATGGTGTGTCCCTGCGCTGTTCGAGATAGCAGTTATGGTATTTCTGACTTGTCTAGCGGTGGCTTGCTTATGGAAGAATGACGTGTTCTTATCCCCGCTTTCCAACCATACTTGTCTTGATTTGGTGCACCATTTTTCCTCCTCCTGCCTTTTAATTTTGCTCAGTTTATTGTACAACTCTTCTTCTTGAAATTTTTTACTGTGGCAGTAATCCTTTTTCTCGATTGTGCACTGGAGTTCAGCGATTTGGTGCTTTAACTCATGCTTTTCCTGTTCTGGCTCCTTGTAGTATGATTTGGCCCATTGTCTAAGCGCTCTTTGCACGTTCTTCAGTTTGCTCTCCCATATGAAGCTTGGGGAGCCTTCAATATGCTGCCTCCAGGTGAGCTGAATGATATTTCGGGTAGCTTGTTGATCGTTCCAAATTTGATTATACTTTAAAGGCAACGGGCCAAGGGCGCAGTGGGTGTTCAAGTCGAGGGTAATTGGATAGTGGTCTGAGGCAGCGAAAGGAAAAATGGTGGAATTAACAGATGAAAAGGTTGACACAAGAGAAATATTCACCAAGAATCGATCCAGCCTCTCCATGATATTGTGACTGCCCAGCCTTTGATTGCTCCATGTGAACTTGAGATTTTTTGGAGCTATGTCTATCAGGTCACCAATGTGCATTACATTTTCCATTTGATTCCTGAATGGGTCTGGCAGAAAGTCCCCCCCTCGCTTTTCATTTGCATGCAAGATTAAGTTGAAGTCGCCACCTACTATGGTATTGTTGCTGTCTCCTTCCATGATGTGATTACTAAGAGTTTCCCAACATTTTCCTTTGTCCCTGTAGTGATTGGGGACATATACATTGAAGCTGACAATCTGTTGATGGTTGTTATTATTTCTCAGGACTGATTTTATCCAATGTTGATCGACTATCTCAGCTTCACATTGCCAGTCATTCTAATTCCAGATTGTAGTAATTCCTCCAGAAGCTCCTCTTGCTTCGCATATGCTTCCTCTGTAATTTTTATACTTTCCAATGATTTTGCTAATTTCTGATTCTCTTTACTTTGTTTCCTGAAGTAATATGATGGATGGTTTCTCCTGCACTATAAGGTCTGTTAGAGCATTGATTTTAGCGGGGTGCCCAAGTCCCCTGTTGTTCCATGAGAGTATTTTGATCATTTCAAACCTATGTTTCGAGAAGGTGCTCTGCCTCCCTTGTCTTTGCTTGCTGCCTCTTGTTCTTTTGGGGCCTGAATGTAGGATTTTATTGGATGCTGCAGACCAAGTGCTATGTCTTTCTGCGCGTTTTCATCCCTGTGTTGCTTTATAGTCTTTCTCCCCGGCTTCTTTTGTCCATCAAAGGAGGAACCCTGATCCTTAGAGTTGCTACGGGTAATTCTAGGGGGGGAGGCTCAGTAAAGAGAGGGGGATGGGCACTCATATGAGGGGAGGAGGCCTGGTCAGGAGGGGAGGAGGGCTGGGCAAGAGGGATTGAGGGGGAAGGGATCGAGGGGGAAGGGTCATCTTCAGGGAGGGAAAGAACATGGAAAGGGTTGGTGGATGGATGAGAATGAAGGGGATTTTCAAGAACAGGGGAGTGAGATAGATGAGGAGGGGAAGGCGGAGGAGACGGGATATGGGCAGAGGTTTTAAGAGAAGAGGGACCAGGTTCATTGGGTAAAGAGGGACTAGGGGCAGATTTTTTTTTTTTACCACTTCCCATGCTGATCTTGAGTATTATTATCTACATTAATAATCTTAGTGCAACGATTAGCAAAATGACCATACTCGTGACATACCTTACATTTGAAGGGGATTTTTTCGTAGTCGAGCTGTTGTATGTGTGACCATTCATCGACTTTGATCTTGATAGCTTCTGGAAGTACTTTTCCCAGATCGACCTCGACGCAGATACGTGCGCAAGCTTGCATGTTGTCTCTTGGTTCGCTTCTGTCAATATATTTGCCTACTGCATTTCTAATGGCTCGCACAGAGTCATCTCCCCAGCAGTGTAATGGTAGATGTGGGAGACGAATCCAAACAGGAACTGCATTAGGAATGTCAAGCTCTGGATCGAAATCTGGCATCCACTTGTTTAGGTACAGACCTTTGGAGTCCATAAAATATGGTCCATTGCGAAAAATCAGATCCTTGTCATTCTTTGTCTCGAAGTGAAAGGTGAAGTAGCCCTTCCCCGCAAAATCTAATGGCAATTTTCCCTTGGGTTTTGTCCGACCAATTTCTTTCCACCCACCTCTGAACAGTTTTAGGTGAGGGCCAAAGACCAGTGAATTGCCCGATCAGACCCTTTTCGGCCAGAGCCAGAGCAACCAATCTAGGCAAAGTTGGAGGAAGGGAAACCTCAGCGATTTGGTGCTTTAACTCATGCTTTTCCTGTTCTGGCTCCTTGTAGTATGATTTGGCCCATTATCTAAGCGCTCTTTGCACGTTCTTCAGTTTTCTCTCTCATATGAAGCTTGGGGAGCCTTCAATATGCTGCCTCCAGGTGAGCTGAATGATATTTCGGGCAGCTTGTTGATCGTTCCAAATCTGATTATACTTTAAAGGCAACGGGCCAAGGGCGCAGTGGGTGTTCAAGTCGAGGGTAATTGGATAGTGGTCTGAGGCAGCGAAAGGCAAAATGGTGGAATTAACAGATGAAAAGGTTGACACAAGAGAAATATTCACCAAGAATCGATCCAGCCTCTCCATGATATTGTGACTGCCCAGCCTTCGATTGCTCCATGTGAACTTGCGATTTTTTGGAGCTATGTCTATCAGGTCACCAATGTGCATTACATTTTCCATTTGATTCCTGAATGGGTCTGGCAGAAAGTTCCCCCCTCGCTTTTCATTTGCATGCAGGATTAAGTTGAAGTCGCCGCCTACTATGGTATTGTTGCTGTCTCCTTCCATGATGTGATTACTAAGAGTTTCCCAGCATTTTCCTTTGTCCCTGTAGTGATTGGGGACATATACATTGAAGATGACAATCTGCTGATGGCTGTTATTATTTCTCAGGACTGATTTTATCCAATGCTGATCGACTATCTCAGCTTCACATTGCCAGTCATTCTGATTCCAGATTGTAGTAATTCCTCCAGAAGCTCCTCTTGCTTCGCATATGCTTCCTCTGTAATTTTTATACTTTCCAATGATTTTGCTAATTTCTGATTCTCTTTGCTTTGTTTCCTGAAGTAATATGATGGATGGTTTCTCCTGCACTATAAGGTCTGTTAGAGCATTGATTTTAGCGGGGTGCCCAAGTCCCCTGTTGTTCCATGAGAGTATTTTGATCATTTCAAACCTATGTTTCGAGAAGGTGCTCTGCCTCCCTTGTCTTTGCTTGCTGCCTCTTGTTCTTTTGGGGCCTGAGTGTAGGATTTTATTGGATGCTGCAGACCAAGTGCTATGTCTTTTTGCGCGTTTTCATCCCTGTGTTGCTTTATAGTCTTTCTCCCCGGCTTCTTTTGTCCATCAAAGGAGGAACCCTGATCCTTAGAGTTGCTACGGGTAATTCTAGGGGGGGGAGGCTCAGTAAAGAGAGGGGGATGGGCACTCATATGAGGGGAGGAGGTCTGGTCAGGAGGGGAGGAGGGCTGGGCAAGAGGGATTGAGGGGGAAGGGTCATCTTCAGGGAGGGAAAGAACATGGAAAGGGTTGGTGGATGGAGGAGAATGAAGGGGATTTTCAAGAACAGGGGAGTGAGATAGATGAGGAGGGGAAGGTGGAGGAGACGGGATATGGGCAGAGGTTTTAAGAGAAGAGGGACCAGGTTCATTGGGTAAAGAGGGACTAGGGGCAGATTTTTTTTTTTTACCACTTCCCATTGCTGATCTTGAGTATTATTATCTACATTAATAATCTTAGTGCAGCGATTGGCAAAATGACCATACTCGTGACATACCTTACATTTGAAGGGGATTTTTTCGTAGTCGAGCTGTTGTATGTGTGACCATTCATCGACTTTGATCTTGATAGCTTCTGGAAGTACTTTTCCCAGATCGACCTTGACGCAGATACGTGCGCAAGCTTGCATGTTGTCTCTTGGTTCGCTTCTGTCAATATATTTGCCTACTGCGTTTCTAATGGCTCGCACAGAGTCATCTCCCCAGCAGTGTAATGGTAGATGTGGGAGACGAATCCAAACAGGAACTGCATTAGGAATGTCAAGCTCTAGATCGAAATCTGGCGTCCACTTGTTTAGGTACAGACCTTTGGTGTCCATAAAATATGGTCCATTGCGAAAAATCAGATCCTTGTCATTCTTTGTCTCGAAGTGAAAGGTGAAGTAGCCCTTCCCCGCAAAATCTAATGGCAATTTTCCCTTGGGTTTTGTCCGACCAATTTCTTTCCACCCACCTCTGAACAGTTTTAGGTGAGGGCCAAAGACCAGTGAATTGCCCGATCAGACCCTTTTCGACCAGAGCTAGAGCAACCAATCTAGGCAAAGTTGGAGGAAGGGAAACCTCCTGAAGTCCTTCTATTTTTTTAACAAATTTTGAAAGTGTTGGGCGGTCTCGTTGAGGTGGCAGAGAGATGACAAGGGCTGAGAAAGCTTGTTGTTGTGCAGACTCCTCCAGTGGAGCCTCCGGAGGAGCCATCAGGAAGAGTGGGAGCACAGACCAGAAGGCTGAAAGCGGCAGGCGGCGCTCGCGCGCACTAGGTTTCTCAGGAGCTATAAAATCCAATCCACATATTGATACACACTCTGTATTTTTGAAATTTTGTATTATTTTTTTCCAAAATGTTTAACTTTAATATATCATTTATTTTATGGAATGTGTCATAAAGAGCGAAGATAGGAGATGACAAAGAAAAGAAATAAATGGTGTTTAAAAAATATTAAATTTATATATCCCCGTTGGGGGTGGTAAACGATGGTAATGATGCCTAGGACATGGGCATTAATATCTCCTTTGCACATTATCAATGATAATAAAGCATGTTAGACAAGTAGAGCTTGATGCTCTACAAGAGAACACTCTCAAGATGGCTAGGAGTATAACAAAGTTGGTTATGGTGCTTGAATTCAATTACCAAAATTAGGAGATGAGGGTTTGACCTTTTGGGTAATTGAGTGCTTGGGAGTTACGAGAGGCTGAAAAAGAGACCTATTTCTATTCCTTGACCAGTGGTTGCACTTTCTCTATGATGGAGAGAGGAAAAGTGGTGGGGTGTGGACTCCAATGGTAACGTAGAATTCAATCTGGGAGTTTGGTTCGCAATGAATTCTGGAAATGGTAGTCACAATGAGACTGGGTCAAAGATAAGCGATTTTTGGTGAGGGGTCCCTCTTTGGTGTGGGGTTCCTCTCGAGAGTAGGCAATGGAACCTCGCCTTGTGTCTTTTCCTAGGTAATTTCATTTTGATTGGATTTTGTTGTGTTATACCTATGGTGTACATAGTTTGATTGGTCAAATTTAGAGTCAGTGAAGTTGGATAAGGGGCCCTCTAAAATATGTAGTAGGCCCTGAAATTTGTCTCCCCTATTCTTCTCTAGCATTTGTGGATGGAAGGTCCTTAGTTTTTATAGCCCAGGTGGAAATTCAAAGGTTGGTAACCCTTTGGGCTTCCGGAGGAAAGAGGAGCTTGAGTAGGAGGGTTGGTGGCCAATTTGGGGAGTTCATCTTCTTCGAGGTCTATTGCCATAAAAATGAGGAGCACTTACTTGGGGTATGTCTATCTGTGGTGGGGTGTAATCTAATTGGGGTGGTAATTGGAATTTCCCACTTTTGGACAATTAGGGTGATGGGAGAAGAACCCTATGTAGTTTTCAGGAGTGGTTGTGGGTTATCTTGTATTTATGTGAGTGCCCCTGAGTGGTTGTGTGGGGAGACAAGGATTCATCCATTCGGGGCATGGGCAATGTGGGTGTGGTTGGGGTGTGGGAAGCACAACCATTGGCTGGAAGAATGTTGGGGGTCGTGAGGATCCCTGAACAACATACACATGTACTGACAAAGGGGTCGACTTAGGAATGGTGGGGGCCCTAGGGGGTAGGGTGTAAGGCATCAAATTGTATCGTCGGATGAAAAGGGAGAGTTGGAGAAGCCGCATGGTATTTCCCCTAGGTGGGTGGATCTACCACTCCCATTTGATTCCATGGAGGCTCAAATTCATATAGTGTAAGTGACAATTGATCAACTGGCACATGAAGACATAATGACAAAAACAATGTCATCAACTTTCTGAATGACAGTCAATTCAACATAATCAATGGCATATCCTTGATCGACATGACTCCCTTCGTAGAGGTCAAAAGAGGCTCCAGAAGCAAATGGATAGCTTCAAAGGGGCATGGCGCAGATGGAATCTCATGTTCATGATGCACTCCACTTCCCGAGTGAGGGTGGCAATGATGCTTAGGATCCTGACAATGTGAATCGTTAATGATGCGAGTGGGATATATTTTGTTTTTTCTATCATATTTGGTTTGTTTGGGCCATTGATATGGGGTCTAATAGTTTTCTTTTGCTGATGTTGGTGTCCTTTTTCTTGTATGCGATGGCCAACAAATCCGATAGGAGTGAGACCTCTTCTTTTATGAGAATGAGCATACCACGATGTAAATTTCTCAAGAATTAATAAAAATGGTTGATTTACAAAAAAATACTAAATTTATATAATTTCCTAGATGGGGACATGTGGGGAGCACATGGCTTCCATCCCACCACATATACTTGGTTGATGAAGAGGCCATATGCTAATGCCCAAGGCCATTATCTTGTATTGAAAGCCCTCACATGGTTCGTGGTTTAATTCTTCCATGATGCAAGTTCACATAGGTTAAAGTGTTCAATTAATGCTCAGGATTTAGTGGATTTTTTGCATGTTAATAAGTATGGAGGTTGGAAACTATCAAGTGTATATTCTTAGCTATTTCTCCCATGCATTTTCATCATTGTGAGCTAGATGGCCATTCATTCTATAAGATGAAAGTTTGCATAACAAGGGAGTGATTGTGTCACAATACTAGGCCGAGCAAGGTGATGCATTATTGATTTTCACGACAATGTGATCCTTCATCCAATTCAATATTTGGCAAGTGCTCGGCTTGGCTTCCTCCTTAAATCTATGTGTTCTTGACCTTTTCCTTTATTGTCTACCTCTTTATTCTAGTCATACTATAAGACCTACTACTTTTTCTTTGCCTCCACCCTACCAACTCCTCCCTCTTAGTTTTGGTTTGGTCTTTGGACCTTCTAGCTTAGATTGTATTGGTTTTCATTTGCATTCCTTCTCTCCCACTTGTTGCACTAATTCTAATTCATTTGGTCTCGAATCATTCTTGGTTTATTGCTCCTAGCTATAAAATTGTGGTAGACATTGGTTTGGCCAAACCATTTTCCTTCCATCCTATAATAATTTTTTTATCTTGGGTCTTGAGTTTGCCAGCTAGCCCCTACTAATCATGCCACGAAAAGGAGCCCATAGTAGAAGGGGGCCAACTTACTTCAGGGACCATGTAAGGTCTTATGCACAACTGAGGGTGAAGATATTTGCTTAGTGCTACATAACAAACACCTACTAGGTCATCCAAGAAGAAATCATGGAGGTAGAACAAGAAATAGTTGGATAAATAGTTTGTTTAATTGATATGGAAGTGATATAGGAAAATTTTGATTGTGTGTCAGACATAGGGAACACCGAGGAATCCTACAATCATTATATGTACATTGTTTATATTTATTAGCACTTGAAGCTCTTGCTTGGTTGGGTTATGCTTGATCGGAATGAAGCTAAGGATGAAATTTTACTTTTATTGGATGAATTGCAACTAAAAATGAGGAACCTAGACAATGACTTGATTGAATTGAACATCATCTGGGAATTCTCCCAAACCCAGGTTGCTCCCATGGCAGAAGCAAAGAACCTATAACTATGGACACCTTTGACTCCTCCAAGTATAAATGATGGCTTCTATCAATTTAGTGTTCTTATCAGTTTATGTCATACTTTGTTTTTCTAGTTAGATTATAGCCTAGGTGGCTTTGTTATCCAGTTTAGTTTCTTGGTTGTTTTGTTGAATAGTTTGTGTGGATGTTACCAAAACTATGGTTTTGTCACTTTTATGGTTTCCCATGTGCTAGACCAAGACAAACCTCTAGTTATCTAAATGTTTCTCTCTAACATATGAAATATATAGATAGATAGATAGATATAGATATATATAGATATAGTAGCCCTATTTTTATAAATAGTAAGACTAAATTATTTATCAGTATTGAAAATAGTTTACATGGTATATAATGGTAGGTAAATGGGTGATTTGTTAAGACATTTCTTTTGTAATGGTCATTGGTCCTAAACTTTGTGGGTGTCACATTATCCATACCTTCCACTAAAAGCCCATCTTTACAAATCAAACACCTTATGATTTTTAAAAATATACACCAACTTTTAAGCAAAATTGACTAAGAAAAATGCTAGATAAAAAATTATTTTATTTATTGTAGTAGACTACAATACTAGAGAAAATACCAATTTTTCCTATTAATTACACAACATATATAATAAAAATTAATTAATTTAAATATTATATAAAATTAAATAATTAATTTCTATTTGGACCCCCAAAAAATAACTTTTAATGGTAGTTTTCTACCATGAATGGTGCAAGACAAGAACGTGATGAGCTATTTGATTATTAATATAATTTAATAAATTGAATATCAAATTATTTATTATTTAATAATATAAAATTAAACGGGAAAGTGGTTAATGTTTAATTCATAAGGTAATAAATTTGACAATAAATTTAAGTATCCATCATTTTTATATAGAATGAAACAATGCTTGTGGATTTTGCTTTATTTTAAATAGATTTAGATAATTGAAAAATTAATAATGGTTTTAATGAAAATTTTTATTTTTATTTTGATGATTTGAATAATGGGAAGGAAGTTAAATGAAAAGGTTTAAAAAATAACGTCGTTAATTTGTTCTATTTTGGAGGGTTTTTGGCATTTTTTTGGTTTCATTTGTCTAGGATTTGGTATAATTTTCTTGGAATCACAATTTTGTAGAGTTTTTTAAGTGCTCCCAGGTTTTTTAAGGTGTTGAATCAATTTATGTTTTCAAAATTACATTTTAAACAATAAGAAATCACAATTTTGGTTAAAATTTTGTAGCTAGATTTATGTGAGAAAAACCATTTCACTTGTTAGTTAGACTACACCTATTATAAATTATTTATTTGTAATAATTAATGATATCTTTATTACTATTTTCATTAAATATATTTAATAATAAACCCCAACAAGCTATTAATATTTATAATATCACTCATTTTTATTTATTTATTTTTGTAGTTATTCCTTATGAATTAATCAATTAATATTAATTATTACTTTTTAGAATTCTCCTCGCAGGGTTATATTTGTTTGAGTTTTTGAATTATCTCTTAAATGACTTTGAATTTCAGGGTTTCTTTTCTATTTATTCATTGGGGTTGACCAGGTTTTCTTTATTAATTTGTCATGAAGATGAACCACACTTGATCGTTAGAAGAGGAAAAATCTCCATGTTATTGAGTGGAAGACCAATTTCAAACCAATTCTAATTATAATAATCCAAATTAATAAAAATAATATATTTTTCCTTGGTGTGGCTTGGATCATCGTCCGATCAGCTTCCTAATTTCCCTGTCCCTTGACTTGGGCCCAATGCCATTCTAGTTCTGTCCTCTCTGATTGGACTCCCCATGGTTCTTGGGCACGGTCTCGCTCTCTTGGTTAGGCTGGGCCGAGGGCAGCTCAGTCACTATTTGGGAATAAAAAATTAAAAGGTTGAAAGGTGATATAAAAAAATGGCTATAGGAAAAAAAATATGAAATACAATATAACATAAAGGAAATATAAGAAAACCTAGCCTCAATTCAGGGACAAATGGAAACCTCTCAGTTAAGCTCATCAGAATTCCAATTAGAGATTGATACCCTCAAGGCCCTCCATTCTAACCTCAGAAAGGAAGAAGAGTACTAGAGACTAAAATCGAGAAACAATTGGATGCAAACAGGAGAAAGGAACACAAATTTCTTCCATAAACATGCTAAGTTCAGGGAAACTAGAAACAACATAGCTCAAATAAATTATGGAGGACAAACCATAAAGAATTCTGAAGAAATAAAGAGAGTTGTGGTGGCGCATTTTGAAAGCCTCTATAGGGAGGACCTTCTAAGGGATGTTGAGAATGAGGAATACTTCCTGGATGGTATCCCTATAATGGTCACAAAGGACATGAATAAAGCTCTGGTCTCTGTTCCCTCAGTTGAGGAGATAAGGGGGTCGTCTTTTCCTCCCCCCTGATAAGGTCCCTGGCCTGGATGGGTTCTTGGGCTACTTATATCAAAACTTCTAGGAAGTAATTAAGAAAGATCATTATAGAATGGTGGGATACTCCTTTAAGAGATTCATCATGGGAGGGGGAATAAATACTTCCTTACTCGCATTAATCCCAAAGAGTCGAATCGTTCCTCCATTTGCATATTTCACCCTATATCCCTCTGCAATGTTTCTTATAAAAAATTCTCTAAGTTGTTGGCCTCTCGGCTCAAACCTCTTTTTCTTATTCTGATATCGGCCAATGAAGGGGGGGTTTGTCCCAGGGAGGCAAATATTTGACAATATCATTCTGATACAAGAAATTGACTCGAGCTAGCAACAGGGTGATCAAGGTATGATAATAAAGTTAGACATGGCAAACACCTTCGATAGAGTCAGGCACTACTTCTTGTTGAAAGTTCTAAGGAAAATGGGGTTAGATGAAACATTCATCACATGGATAGCCCTATGTATTTCTTCTCCTTGAATCGCTTTGTTACTTAATGCCCGAGTGGTAGGCTTCTTCAAAGCCTCTAGGGGGTTGCACCAAGGTTTCCCTCTTTTCCCATTTCTTTATATCATGATGGCAGAAGTGCTGAGAAGAAAATTCGAACAATATAGAGAATCTCTCCTCCTTTTGGGGATCAGATACAAAGATGGAATCAAAATTATTAACCATGGACACTTTGTGGATGACACAATTTTGCTAGGAGGCACCTTTGTTGTTATTGAGACAATTCAAAGGAAATCTTGATCGGTTCCTTAGTGCTTCGGGAGGGCCCATCAATGACAACAAAATTCATATATACAGATGGAAAATCTCTCCCCATCAAGCAAAAAGAATTGAAGAAATATTGGGGTTTAGATCAGTGAGGGACTGGAAATATTTTAATTATGTATGGGTCTCTATCTTCCTAAGATGTGCATCTCCTATGCTTGGCAAAAATTCCTTGACAAAATCAAAACTAAAATAGTGAATTGGGGAGGAATTTGTCTCAACCATGTGGGAAGGGAAACCTTGGTGAAGTTTGTGCTTTCTTCCATCCCGTTGTATCAGTTCTCTGCCTTACAAGCCCCCAAGTTCGTCTTACACCAATTAGGGATATATATTAGAAAATTTATATGGGAGGGAGGAAAAACAAAAACCAAAAAATACCATTTGGTAAATTGGAAAACAATTAGAGCACCAAAACAACATGGTGGGCTTGGAATAAGGGACCCAGGGATGATGAATATGGTGATGGGGCCCAAGCTCTTTTGGATCATGACCACGAAGCCGGATCAATGGTGGATGTAGGTGATTAGATAAAATTATATAAAGCAACATAATCGTAGAGAGGTGAGAATGGAGTTAGCTCAAGGTTCTCCAATCTAGAAACTGATGAGCTCCTCATCAAACATCATTACAAGAAATTTGAGTAAAATTATAGGGAAAGGAGACACTACCGTAATTTTTTTGGATTTGATGATGGCACCAACCTCTGGATTTGGACCATTCCCTCAATGATCTTCGTATCTACCTGGGGCAGATTAGGGTGGTTTTTTTGGACCAAATCTTGGATTGGTATCTCCAGGTTCTATGGAAGGGGTGGAAGCTTGATAACATCCTAGCTGATATGTTTCCATTAAGAGAGACCCTGTTTAAAAATTTTAGAGGCTACGCCCCCATATAATATTCTATCAAGGACAAGTGGGGATGGAAAAACACAAATTTTACGGTAAATGGAGGATACTCTCACTTGCTATTCAATGCTCAAGTCCCTCTAAAATTCTCCATTTGGAACAAAATTTGGAAATCAAATGTCATTACAAAGGCAAATTTTTTCTACTGGTTGTTAGCCCATAAAAAAATCATCACAACGAAGAATCTTCATAAAATAAGCCACATTAGGCCTTCCAGATGTCCTCTCTATGAAAGTTTTGAAGAGTCTATTCCCCATCTCTATCTCCATTATCAGATGGCAAAGGAAGTTTGGCCGTTGGCTCTTGGTCCACTCTTTATCAGAACAAAATGGCTTACCTATATCCTTCAATTCTTCAAATCTTGGCCCAAATTATATTTGGGCTCCTTTCAGGCCAAAAGCAACTTCAAAGAGATATGGACTACTCTACCCAAGTATGTCTGTTGGCAAATCTGGCTGACAAGGAATAAAGCAATCTTTAGACTATCTTGCATAACTGCCAATACCACAAATTTGAAATCACTCTCGTCTTGTATGGAATTACACTGCCCAGAAATTGATCCCTCTTTGGACCATGTTGAAACAACTTGGATCTCTCCCTGGGCCTATCCCCCATCTCCCCAACTTTCTGCAAAATCCTCTCCTTGGTGTCCTCCTTGGATCCTTATATTGCCTTCAGAAGTGTTGGTGTATTGGATCATATCAATGAAAAAAATGCACTCTCCAATTTGATGGAGCACCAAAAGGAAATCTTGGGGTGGCGGGAGGGGGGGGGGGGATTCTCATGAATCCTGAAGGAATCATAAAAGATAGATATGCATGGGGCCTGGGAATGAAGACCAATAATCAATAAGAAGCCTTGGGGTTATTCTTAGGGATTTCTCTGGCCCAAAAAAGGGGCATCAAGGATATGGAAATTCTAGGGGATTCCATGTTTATTATAAAGCATATGAATTACAGCTCAACCGCTCAAAACATCAGTTTGAACCAAATCATCAAGGGATCCAAATGCATGATATCTCTCTTTGACTGAGTTAAATTTTTCCTTATTCTAAGAGGTAACAATAAGGACACTGACAAACAAGCCAATTTATCCCATCGTATGAATGCGGAAAGAAGCAAAGTGAATGGCATTGTGGGTTCGATCATAATTCCCTAATAGTAGTTATGAATCTCAATCTATTAATAGTTGAGTATGCTTCTCATAGGATCAAGTATTTTAATAGTAGAGATTGGTTGGAAAGTTACTGCCTTGCCTCTCCCATATTATATCTTGTTCTCCCCTACTCCCCTCTTCTTCCATTACGCTTCTCCTCCCCTCTCCTCCCCCTCATCCTCCCTCCCTTCCACATCATCCTCCATCCCTCCTGTCCCCACCTGCCCTGGCCACCTGGGCTGCCACCTCCCTGGCCCCCCCCATCCCCTTTCTCCTCGCCCTTGTCCCATCGACATTCATTTTCCTTGGCCCATCCTCTTGACTAGTGGCTCTCAAGAAGATTGGCACCAGATGTAGTGTCAATGCTATCCTCTGGCTTGTACAACACTTGGGCATTGTAGAAGTCTCGGCGTGAGATCACTGCTTTCTGCTCCTCGTACCAGTTGTAGCATCTAGAAAAACCGAGTAGAAACCATATGAAACAAAGGGGACTGTGAGGACCATTTAATCCTTCTGGTCCAAGGAGGTCATTTCACACATGGTACATTGGTGAGGTAAAAGTTGATGGACGTTTCTTTAAGCAAAGGAATTAAGGTCAAACATTGGGATTTGAGAAAAATAAGTATCTTGCAACAATTTTGCATCATAATTTGGTCCATCATCCTATTTATAATGAGCAGTAATGGTAAGATCTCTCATCTCATGAGTTGGTTTTCTTTTGTCCTAGGGGAGTTCTTAAGGGCCCAGTCACATATTCTAGGGATTTTGGGTCGCCAGTGTAATGATAAAGTCATTGTAATTTGCACGGTGGTGGTATATAGCACGATGGTTTTAGAGGGTCATCGTGTGAAGAATCTGGGTGTTTAAGAGGTTGCCAATACAAGCATTTATGGCAAGAAAGCATCTGTCAAGTTGCAGGTCGCAGTCAGTGGTGTTTCTGAGTTAGAAATTGCAGTCTTTCAGAAGTGTATCTGGTTCAATTTCAAGTTGGGTGTTCTCTTTCTCTCCGTAGACAATTCTTCATATGGAATTGAACCTAGGTACGAAGGATTCCATTCCTACCTCCAGACCACCATAGATACAACCAATTGGATAATACTCCCTTATTTTAATAAATCGTGAGAATGGATTAGTTATCAATAAATAAATAATATTTAAAATAGTTTATAGAACATAGAATGGTGGGTGAATGGGTGCATTGTCAAGACATTTTGGGTATCGCATATACAATATCATCAAATAAAGATTATAGAAGTTATGAATCATATATATATTATATATATATATTTATAATATATATATACTATATATTTTATTAGTATTTATATATATATATATATAATATATATATATATATATATATATATATATATATATATATTATATATATAATATATAGAATACATATATATCTATATATTATATTTATATATAAATATATATATATATATATATAATCTATTCTTCTGGTTTTGAACCTGTGACCTTTCACACCGAAACACATGCTCTTAATATTAGGCCCACTTAAACTACATTGAATATAAATTAAAATTAAATATCAAATTATTATTATTTAGTAATATAAAAGTGAATGGGAAAGTGGTTTTTGTTTAAGTCGCAAAGAAACTAATTTTAATCTAAAGAGATTTTTTTTGGGTAATCAATTTAATAAAAAAATGAAGTATGATGTAAAGTTCTCCCATCAGTCAAGTTTTATACATAATAAAACAATGCACATGAGCATTGCTTAATTTTAAATTGATTTAAAAATTTATTATTTGTTTGAGTGAAAACTCTTATTTTGATGTTTCGGATAATTGAAGAAAGTTTAATAAAAAGATTAAAAAAAATATTAATAAAAGTTTATTTGAATTTTTTTAATTAAAATGGATATTTATATTTCACTAATAGAGATCTATAATTATTTTTTTTTCTATGTAAAGGCTATATCTATTAAAAAAGAGAAAAATATTTACAGAGAGGTTAAAACCTCAGAGGAGGCTGAGGCCATCCAACAACTTGAGACCTTGAGAGACATATACCCTTGTAGGAACACTCCCAGGGTTGAGAAAACTCATGAACATGTTTTTCGGATCCCTTACAGATAGTAGTGCGAACCGAAGAGATGAACCTCATTACAAAACGGTCCAGAACTATGGATTTACGAATAGCCCTGATAACCAGATAACCAGATACAAAATTTAACAAAAACAATGGCTTTCTGAGGCATGACCTGATGCACAACAGAGGACTATAATGGCTGATAGTGAAATCCAGCCAGGACTCGATACAGAACCTGATTGACATAAACCAGGAAAACATAACAAAATGATATATAGATCAGAAGGGAAAATTCCAACAGAAGGCATGGTACCAAAGCAATCAAACATGATTCGGAGAGTCCAGAGCATCCTTATCCATCTGGCGAGGAGAGCCTATCCACCTATCAGCAACATTGTCCCTATCTCCCAAGTTGCCTCCACCTGGAGAAGCTACCAAAATCAGATTGCCGCCAGAGGGGTGTGCCGGCTCGATCGAATGTGAATTGCGTTGAGCAGAATCAACTGGAGACTGAGGATCCTAAGGTACCATCCCCGCTTCCTGCATATCATCCCCTTTGTAAGCCGTTCTAGCCAAGTCTTCCTAAAACACACTGTCATTCTGGTACTGCGACAGAGAGGTTTGGACGGAGCTACTGGGCTTATCCTCTTCCTCAGCCAAAATAACCGTAATGCTGGCTGAGATAATTGGTCTATTGAGCCGACTATGAAATTTGAACTGGGTAGTTTGAAAGGAGTTGTGCGGAATGGGCCGACCATGAACAGAGTTCGGGGAAGCCGAGGCTAATGGAGTGATATTCTAGGGGGTAGGATGAAAGCTACCATGCTTGCCACTGGTGCCTCCACGGCAAGAAACACCACGGCGTCGCACCATTTTCAGGGAGACGGGGATACTTGAGAAGGGGATTAAACAAGACCAGAAAAAATAGGGCCAAGTATGGGAAAACCAGGTGAAAAATAGGCTCCAGACAGGCCTTCCAGCTATCAAAGCAAAGCAGGGATGCGGAGAAAAAGGAAGACGGGTATGAAGAGACCCGATGAGAACGATAACCCAAACCAGAACCTGAGCCATGTATAAAACATCATGCGCGGGATCTCGAACAGGGCGTGCATTCATTGTCGAATGCATAACGATCCTGTACCTGTACCTTAGCACATTCATATCAAATGCGTTGAGGTTGTGGGAGCCGTGCACAGCTCACCAAGTGTGAAGCCAGCTGCCGACGGAGAGTTAACCTGCCTTAATTGTGCCTCGAGAGCACCCGCATCCGGGTGAATAGAGATCTATAATTATTAATTGATTAAACAAAAAAAAAAAATCACTATAATGAATAAAGTGTCTATTTAATTATTAAATATTTTAAAATGTTATAGTCTAATTTATAGATGAAATGGTCTTTTTCACGACATTTTTCCTAGTTAATTTTAACCAAAATTTGGCACAAATTTTTAAAAACCTAAGTTTAAGTTGTTTAATATGTAGAATTCCAGTGCGAGGGTATTTCAGGGTGTTAAATCCATTTATATATTAAAAAATGCAATTTAAATAACAAAAAATCACATTCTTGCTTGAAATTGTATCAATGGATTCCTAGGAAAAAGTTTATTTCATCTATAAGTTAGACTATGCCTTTTAGAATTATCTACACAATTTACTTAAAAAAATTAAACAACAATATATAAAATTAAAATAGAACTTAGGACATTCATTTAGCAAGATCGTGAAAATGTAAAGTAAATCTGAATATAATGGTTGTGAGTACAAGAGTTTCATGTTCAAATCTTTAGTTACATGTGACCTTGTGCTAGAGGCCACAATTCACCTAGGGGCTATAGTGGTAGGCTTGGGAATTAACCTCATGTCTCACACACACATATTTAAAATATCAAACAAATATAAAATATTCGAAATTCATCTTTTGGATCCATCACATAGAGATTTTTCGCGTTGACATTCATCTTATGGATCCATCACATAGAGATTTTTATTTTGACTTAATACTATGCATAAGTACCATCAATATTACTATTAATATTTTTAGTATCTTTGGTTACCTTTAATAATAGTTCCTTTATTAATAAGTATCCCCCTTTTTCTATTAATAATAGCTATGTGTACTTCAATATTAATTTAATTAAACCTTTTTACTTTGTTTTCTTAATAAACACATATTCAATTAATAGATGAAATGACCCATTTTCAGGCACGTTTCTTGTAATTTTTTCCCAAAATTTTAAAGAATCATAACTATAAGTTGTTCAATTTGCAAATTTCTAATGCCCCAAGGTCTTATATGGTGTTGAATCCATTTATGCTTTCAAAAGTGCATTTTAAACAATAAGAAATCACAATATTGCTCAAAATTTGTTTTGTTGGATTTCTATGAGAAAAGTCATTTCATTTATTAGTTACAGTGTGTCTGTAACGACTCCTCCCACATTCACCCACTTTCACCAGCTTTCTCGGGGTAAACATGAGCTAAGGGTCACTATGATATGACTCAACCTCCTATGTGACCTTAAGAAAATGGAGTCAAAAACTAAAGACTTTATTGACTTCCCTCAGGTGCCACAGGACCTCCAAGAGTAACACAACCCCTCTAGGTGTCCAACCCCTGAGACAACTCAATTTTTCCCTGACCTCGAGCCCCAGTCACTCCCTTGCCAAGGCCTCCATTTGGCTATGGGTTCCCAGTCACTCCCATAGGTATGCTTCAGTGTGACTATGGAAATTTTTGCTAGTGTTGTGCCAAAGATTACGAGAATTAAGACTACTTTACAGGGCTAGGGCTAAGCATTTGCCCATAAATCCATGAAACTTACAAAACTCATAAAAGACATGAAGACAATGCTTACAAACCAAAACTGGAACTAGGACTTGACCTGACCATCCCCAACCGGGACTGACATTTTTTCAAACAATTGGTAGATATGCAACCTACAGGTCATGAATGCAAGTCTGAACATAAGGGACTGAAAACTTAATTGAGGTTTAACATGAAGGATCTTTACCTTCTCACATTAGTTGTCATATAATCAATTAGGTCTCATTATTTATTCAATTATGAATAAAAGCATGAATAGATCCATGAATGAGATATGTCATATAACCATCCTTATAACCAACATACAACCAAATCAATAACCATAAGAGAACAACCATAAAAGCCACATGATAACTAACACATTTCATTGCCAAAATAAATATAACTTAGCTTTTATTAAACATAGGAATTTAATGACCGGGTTCAAGACTTCCATGTCCCACCCCACCATAGATTGGTTGAACCATATCTTTTTTTCAGCGAATCACCCTCGTGCCATATTCCAAGCATGAATGTGGGATCTCATTGGATAACCAATCCAAAGACAATCAAGGGAATCCAGAGGTTAAACCACCTCCACCCTTTTCATACCGTGATCACATCTAAACCGATGTCGATATCGCTAAAGTGAATCAATCTTGGATGCCTCAAAATTTCTTCACCATCCTTGAGGAATTTTCCTCTCTCCACCCTTAGGCTTTACCCTATATCTCGCCATTACCGGTCAAGGAATTCCTAGGCATTTGATAATTTTCCTGAGACCACCTCACCCCAGATTCCAAAATCATCCGACAATCCAAAGCTCAAACCGAGAACAATCCCATCACACCATGCTATCTGGAAATGGCAAGGCTAGGTTTAAATCTAGTGTCAATCCTAGCAAAATCCACGCTAACGACATCAAAAGAACCATATACCAACATGCACATACCACACATGTCAAAACCAACTAGAAAATCACACATGCAATCTGTTACTTGTAAGTATTCTTGCTAAAGCTGCTTGATCCTTTCCTTCCTTTGCTTTCCTTGTCCTTCTTTGCTTTCCTTTCCTTTCCTTGCTTTTCCTTTCCTTTCCTTGCTTGCTTACTTTCCTTCTTAATTCCAAAACTGAATTAAGAAAAAAGGTACCAACCGATCCTTAAAATCATTTTTATTAATGAGGCCTCCATTTTCTTCAATTTTCCATTATTTTCCTTCATTTTCCTCCTCACATGAAACCTGTGATCTTTCACCTTCTTTTTCTCCTAATTTCCATTATTTTCATAAATAAAATGCCAAATAATGCCTCTTTGCCTTTCCAAAGCCTTAGCCATTACCTTTGCCAATTTCCCTTAGCCATAAACACATCAAGTGATGTCCACTAGGATATTTTGCCCAATATTTAGCTTGGAATAAGTGTTCCTTGCCCATGGCCTTATTTTACCTTTACTAATTTTCATTACATGAACTTTTTAACCCAGGGTTGTTACAGTGCCTATTATAAATGATTTATTTGTAATAATTAATAATTAATATTATCTTCATTACTATTTTCATTAAATATATTTAATAGTAAACTATTGTTTATAATATCACTCCTATCTATTTATTTTTATATTTATTATTTTTGAAATTATCAATTCATATTTATATATTAATTATTACCTTTTATCATTCACCTCCAAGGGTTGTACGTGTTTGACTTCTTGACTTTTTTACTTATCCCTTAAATATCTAAATTGTTTGAGTTTCTATATTATCCTTTAAATCTGAGGGTTTCTTCCCTATTTATTCATTGGGCTTGATCAAGTTTTCGTCATCAATTTTCCTGAAGATGAATCACACTTGATGGTTAGAAAAGTCAATAAGAAAATTCTTCATGTGATGGATTTGGAAGACAAATTTCAAATCAATTCTAACCTCAAAATCCCTAGTTCAAGAAAAATATAAAATAATTAATCATATAAAATTAAAATATTATGAGAAGTACAAACCTTTTGCAAGTTTTTCTCTCTTATCATTTGATATGCTTGTAGACTTATATGGAAAATATGAAGTGACCAGGTGGATGAAATTCAAGTAGACTACTCATTCGACCCTCAAGAATTTTGTCAGATTTGGTTAGAGATAGCTGGTGTTTCCATGGACGATCGAGGGATTATTGTGATTGATACTAATTCATATTAGGTTTGGGGATAAAATTCAGAGGCTTCGGTTGGTTTTTTTTTCCAAATGTGAGCTCATTTGGTTCATCAGGAGGTGTGGGGTTAGACCCTTACTTGGAAAATCCGTTTCCTGGTGGTGATGTGATTGTTACTTCTCAGGGGTGGGTTGTGGCTTGCCCACAAAGACACTAGATTTAAATCCTCTCCCCCAATAGTTTCTCCTACCATTCCAGTAACTTCAGCAGTTTTTCAAGAAAGGGGTTTTGCATGACAGGTGGGTGGATCACTTTTTAGAAGGCATTCATGGTGTGAAGCTATAGGAGATTTTTTATAGTGAACACTGAGGGTTACATTACTGCAAACATGAATCCTTTTGGCCCTAGGAGAATTAGAGGGTGGAGGTAATCCTACTCTAGTTGTGACACCAATGAACACTAGTGAGGAGGAACAAACTACTAGAGGACAAGGTTTAAGGGTTCCTAGGAAAAACAATTTGACAAGGTGTGCCAAGGTCAAGTAGGTTGAACATAGGAGGGTTCTAAGGGAGGAGGTGCCACTCCATGAGGTTGAAATAAAGGTTGAGTTGGCCATTGTGGGGCACATAAGGGGTCGTCGCTTCAATGTTAAAACCCTAATGGAATGGGTTGCTTAGGAATGGGGCCATCACTTAGCTCCACTTTCTTTACTCACATCTCTTACAAGAGGTTGGTTTTATTTTACTTTTACTTCTATATAACATATTCATTGGGTGATGGAGAGGAGCTAGGCCATTGATTCAACCCTAGTAATGTTGAAAAATTAATCGCCACTATTCGATTCAAGGAAGGAGTTGTTAAAGAAAGCACCTATATAGGTGCATTTACTTAGTCTCCCAATGCAATTATAGACTTAGGAAGCATTTCAAGATATTGGGAAATTGTCAGGACAATATTTGGATTCGTATATGTGTTTTTGAAGACCAAGGTGATGATTGTTGTTGACATCCTTCTTAACCTAGATGCTTGAGAAGGAATGTTAGTGGTGATACAGAAGGATTGATCCATGTGGATCTTCAAAAAGTATTAATGGCATGGTAAAAGGCTAAAAAATCAAAGTGGCAGAATCTGGATAAACTTAGCATAGGATCAAAGTGCTTGTCATCTTGATTCCAATGGTATGAACGACACTTGAATGGAAGTTCATATGAAGAAGTTAGAGCAAGTCAAAGTTTGAGTTTAACTTGTCTAGGTGGCAGGAGGAGATGACATGGAAAAAGATGAGTGAATGGGGAAGCGCCAAGTGGCAAGCTACCATTGGGTCTCACATATTGCATATCGGAGTAAGAGGAAGAAGCATCTTAAGGAGAATCGGCCCTAGCAGGATCCCAACCATGATTGTGATATCGCATATCGCAGGTCGGAGGAGGAACGAGTATTCAAGAATCGGCCCCTAGCGAAGCCAGGTTGCGATGTGATATAATCGTGATTGCATATCGCAAAGGTACCACACTGATAAATGTTACCAGTGGACTCCACCGATTGCGCTTTTCTATGGGGCCCTTGATGCGATATGTTATGCACCATATTTCATAACCCCAATGGGTGTTGTTATCACAACTGCATAGACTTTGATATCCACCAAGGGAAAGTGCTGATTGCAATTTGCAATGGGGACTGCTGGATGTGACGTTTTATATGTTTTTCCCTGTAACCCGGCGGGTTCTCTGTATCGTAGAGTGCCTATTTTTTTGGGCTTGGGACTATTTTTCGTTTGTTGGAAACGTCGATAGTAAAGGTCATCGGTGAAGGAGGAAGCACCGATTCTTTGTGTATTCCATCGGATTGAGGCTTAAAACATAAACGGTATGTATGAACTATTTTCGATGGGTTTTCTACATTAAGGATGCAGACACCCAAGCACTGTCTTCAAACTGATATGTCGATTGTTGAAACGACCTGCCTAAATTTGATCTATTGTTTAAACTTCCTGGATTATGAAGGATCTTGCCACACTAGCATATAAATTGGGCTATCCACACAAATTGGAAGTGGGAGAGAAGAGTGCATCGTAGATTTGCAGAGCAGAGTAGTGTACCTGCTCCTGGCAGGTGGCCAAGACCTCTTCTTAGAGATCAGAAGGTTCCGAGAAGGTTGTAGAAGGCCTGATTATCCGAATTGGGTGTTTGGATAGGCGATTTTACACGATTTTTCACCAAGAAGTCAGTGGTATTGTTTGTTTCTAGAGCTGGGCTCTCCATTTTCCATCTATCTTCCATATTGGAGGTATAAGTATGTTTATGTAAAAAAATTGCTTGTACTTCTCTCTTTCCATGCCATTTAATGAATGAAGGCCTCCCCACTATTGAGTTGGGCCCGAAGATGTAGACCAAATTGGATGAACTCAGTAATCATATATATGTGTCTTGATCTCATGTGTGATTATGTCTCTTTTATCTTCATTTTATATGTTTATGTTCCATGGTTTTTAAGTGCTCTCTTTCATATAATTATGATGCATCTATAAGAAAAAAAATCCTAGATCAAGTGGTATCAGAGCAGGGCTTAGTTGATGCAAATTGCATGAGTATGCCAACTAGAAATGAGACTCAAAGGACATGCATCAAGAAGAGGAGATATGGAGGATGTTGAAGCTCATTTGGAAGAGAATTAGCCTTATTGTTGTTAATAATTGTGAACCTGAATGACTGAGTGTGTAGCCATGGAGAATGATAAAGAAATGCACGGACCTTCTTGTGAATGTCCAAAATGGTGGACATCATGTATGAAGCATATGAGAAGTGAAGAGAGGAGAATATAGAGAGATCGAAAACTTATGTGTGTCCCACATCTTTCAGTGCTTATGCATTTTATTCATCACCTTCCTTGAATGGGGAGATTAACCAGAGGCTTCAAGAAGAGAACATTGAATTAAGAAGGTTATTGTGAGAAGAGAAAGAGGAGAGGCAATGATTGAAACTTCAGTTGCGAACCACAGATGAGGCCACGAAAGAGTTGAAGCGCAGTGACCAGAGTCTTCAAGCAGAGCTTGCTGGCTTAAGGAGGCTTCTACAAGAAGAGGAAGAAAAACAAAGGCTGCTACACGAGCTGCAAGCTAAGGACGAGGCCTTGGAAAAGTTGCAGCATGACCCCTGTGAGGTAAAAAGTAATTCTTCGACTTCATGTATGTTTCTTGATGATGATTTGGCCCTTTTTGAAAATCATAGCACAAGAATTGGCTCCAAACTGTTGAGTAGAATGGGGTATGAGGGGAAGGGCCTCGACATTAATCGCCAAGGTATCATAAACCCCATCAAATTAGAGGAATTACCCCACTAGGTAGGACTTGGGTATGTTAGGAAGGAAGTTAGGGAATGTGCTTGTTTGTCACTTTAATTGTTTATTAATTAAATAATCGAGTGCTATATAAATTGTCAACCCGGGGAAGTCTAGTTATTTCAAAGGCAATTGCGTACTATATGTACTCAATATTAAAAGCAATAAAAGTTGTAGTACAAACAAATCACACCTCGCTTTAACGACTGAAGCTCCACTCTGTGTTACAGCAAATACACTCTATTGTAGATAACCACCAAGAAATACTTAATTTCATTTAAGGAGTAATCTAATAGAAAAGAATCAAAGAGAAAGCAATGGATATGCTGTATCAGGGAACAGGACTCTATTCCCAGAGCGGAAATCTTCAGCACCCGTTCTGATTATTGAGCTTGCCAACTGACTCTGTAAACTCAACCACCAATGGAACACTCATAAATTGACTGGAAATAAACTTAAACAATACAACAATCAACTGGAGAGAAAACAGAGTTTCAACAAGAGTACTATAAACAATATTCAGTAAACAGTACTGTTAACAAGGTATGAATAAAAACACACTTAACACACTGCAGAAATATAATGGGTGAATATTGTGATGAAGGTGGGCCCTATCCTTCTCACAAGATTCCCCAGGAGACAAGAACTAGAATGAGATGTTCAGAACAAAACTTTATTCATCCATCAATATGTCATATTACAAAAAGGATTTCAGTCCTATTCCTTTTACTAAAACCTTTTCTGCAGTCTGTTTCCCCTTTCTAATGTAGATGTCTCCTCTTTATAAAGAGGAGACATCTATTAAAATAGATTTACATTATGAGTTCTATTTCACCACAATTATAAAAAAATAGGAAATCGGTTTCCTATTAACAAAATGCTATTACAGTGATGCCGTCTTTCATTACATCCAATGTAACAACTTCTTTGGTGATCATAATCTGGTCCCTTTGTTGCTGTCAAAATTGGAATGAAAATCTCAACTGTTTCTGCTTCAAGATTTGCATGTCACCTTTGCTATTTCAGCAACTGCAAAAATAGTCTTTGCAACCTCCAAGCAGTTTCAGCAATGCGGTCTGCACATCATTCTTTAACTGTTCAGCAACTAACAATTCAGTAATTAACTATAAAGATAGCGTGATTATATGTAAAATAATTAAATGTATAGTGATGAGAAGAAACATTGTGTACCTTTGGAATAATTGGGTTAAAGTACTAACAAGGACTTTAAATATAAGTTGAAAAGGATGACATCATAGAAAAATGTGTAGTCAAAAAGGGACAATATGAGGTCCTAACATCCCCCCCAACTAAAAGGGTTGCATGTCCTCATGTAACTTTTTACTTTGAGTCGGAATCGGAGTACTAGGCTGTACAATGAAAATTACTTATACAATAAGTATAGAAGGTGCTATCACCCGAGTTTTTGAACCCATAGACATTCTGCAATCTCTGCCATGCTGCAAGTTCCTCCTTCTTGGACAACCTGAAGTAAGCCTTGTATTGTTGTACCAGTAGCCATAAAAGAGGGAAGTGAAAATGATAACCCAGCCATTTTTTAGCACACTGTTGGATGCATTTAACATAGTTAGGTAGCTGTGAAATTGTTGTTTGAAGATTAAGGGGGTTGAAGGGATGATATTCCTTTCTCTCCTTAGGGAAATGTTCTCAAAATAGGTTGTTTGCCTGAACAGCAAGAGCTGCCTTGGATTTGACATAATGCTGGTAGTCTTTTAAGACTACTGCCTGTAATTCCCTGATATGCTCAGTCATTCCTGGTTCCTTTAAAACCCAACGATGTTCAGCAAGAAAAACAACAGCATTTTGTGGCTCGGGTCAAATCCACATAAGGCGATTATCTTCATTGTGCGTAGTTGAGAGGAAGGCATTTTGCCACGTAAGCTGATTGGCTAGTAAATAGACAAAGGCTCTAATCTGAATGTCACCAACCAAAAGAATCAGATTAAGCTTTCTATCTTTGGGCATGGCTTCATTATGGAGGTAGAGTTCACATAGTAAATTCTGTTCACTGAATGATGCCTCTATGAAGGTTGTAATAAACTGTTGAGGTGTAGACACCTCATGAGGTCGTCCATCTCTGATTTCTTTTACTTGGAAGAACGCCAAGCGTTCTGCTAGAAACACAGAATAATTAAAGGATGGCTTCCTGGTGACCAGCAACCTTTGAACCAGATCAAAGATGAGAGCCAGTCTGGTTTTAACTTTTTATTTTCCTTGTGCTACGCACGAGACTGTTCCAACGCTTCCCAATTTCCATATACATGATTTTTCCATGACAATTTGTGTTCCTGCAATATCTTTTCTTGTGACCTAACCTTCTTCCATATATCCATCTATTCTTGAGTGATTGAGGTCTGAGTGAAGATGGTCTTTGAAGGCTGAGGTTCAGTCTGAGTAAAGGCAGTCTTTGTTGGCCGTTGTATAGGACTTTCAACTTTAAGAGCCATAGTGGGCCGAGATACTTATGGTTTCATCTCTTTTTCAATAATCTTTGAAGGCCCTGCTGGTTCTTGTGTAATAGCAGGGCGTTCCTTTTTAACTATAATAGGAGTGGGTGCAGGAGTGGATCCAAGCAATGGGACTTCGACTATCTTATAACTAGCTCGATGATAGAGATCACCACATTGGTTGCACATGTATTCATTATATGGATCTTTTTCTGCACTTTTCTCGGCTGCAGATGCTGCATGAGCTAGAGTATACAAATTAAGTTCTCTTTCATACGCTTCTCTTGCCACTATTAATTCTTTCTTATAGGCTTCGAGTTCTGATTTCAAAAACTCGTTTTCTTGTAGAAGGGAAGCCAAGGTGACGGGCTTTTCTATAGCAGTTGCAGTCTTTGTGGCTGATTCCAGTGGGTGAAGGGGTTGTTGTCCGGTATTAGTTTCATTATCTGCAGCCTCTGCATTTGGTTGTTGAGTGAGATCTGCTGAATCATCAGTTGATTCTGTAACAACTCTGTTATCCTGATCATCTAAATTCTGTATATCTCGTGTAGTAATTACTGACTGGGTAGCTGGTTCTTGTGTAATAGCTACAGTCTGTGCAATATCCTGGCTATCTATTTCATGATCATAGCATGGTTCTTGTGTTACATGTAGCTGGTTCTTGTGTAACAACTACATCTAGGTCCTCTATTTTCTGTTCATTAGCAGGTGGTTATTGTGTAACACCTGCCAAGTCAGTAGCTAGTTCTTGTGTAATAGCTACATGCCGTACATCTTCTTGCGTATCTACTTTTGATGGTTGAGCAGCTGGTTCTTGTGTAACAGCTGCATCTTCTAAAAGGAATAATGTCACATAATCCTGAGCATTCTACATTTCGGTACTCGAAGGTGAGGGAGGTAACGATTCCGGGCCTTGGGACTGCAATGGGGTATGGGGTTTTAGAATAATAGGTGGAGAATTTGGGGTGGTGGTCTCAATTGCTGCTTTAGAAGACGTCCTCCTTCGTCTTTGAGGTAAAAAAGTAGGAAGAACAGTGGTTTTTCTTTTATGAGCAGTTTTCTTTAAAGGAGGAAGGTCGTCAGCAGTTTTAGTTGAAGCCCTTGTTTGTCTTTTTGGTAAGGGTGCAACCTCTTCTTGCCTCTTTCTTTTTAGCTTCGCAATGGGGATGTTATCATCTGAATCATCACTGGGAATATAGACAGTGGGGGTGGATGATTCGGCTAAATTATGGGGTGGGGTCAATGCAGTGGAGGGGTCGATTAGATTGACTGCTGTAGGTAGTGGAGTTTCTGGGGATTCAAGGATGCTCCCTCGTTGTTGTGCAGAAGGATTTTCGATTTGCTGAGGGATTCTAGGGGCTTGTTGAGAATTTTCAAAATTTAATTGGGGAGTTACAACTGCTACTTGAGGATTTTCTGTAGTTTCTTGAAAATTTTCGGCTGCCGGTTGCGGAATTTCAACATCTTGCTGGGGATTTTCAGTTGCTGGTTGAGGAATTTCAGCAGCTCCTTGGGGTGGGTTGTTAAGGGGAGGAGGGTTTTGCAGGCCAAAGCCTCTTTGAATTAGAAGCTGAACAAGGCGATGGTGAGTGAGAGAATGGAGTGGGTACCTTGCATTCTTAGAATAATGTGACATATTCTTTAGACACCCAGCAGATAGTATGACATATTTAATAAACGACCATGTATTAAATGATTCAACAACACAAAGTCATGCTGGTACACTACCTGGTAATTTCCCTCACAGGTAAGGTAGTGCTTGACAAACTTTCCAGCCTTCGGCCATGGAGGTGGTAATGAATGAAGCGTAACACCCCCGCCTTTAGGCTCGACCCGCTCTCCAGGTAGAAGAAAGTCCTGTTGTGCGTTTAAAATGATGTGTTTATGACTGAACCAATGAATGCCATCGGCCGGTAAACCTGAAATCTGTGCTATATCCTCCTCTGTTACTCGAATTCACACTCCCTGAATAGTGGAGTAACATTCCTCTAAATTACGTACAAATTCCAGTACTTGCTGAGAGTCGAATCCCTGGAGCCTTCAGAAATAATCCAGCCAGCCTGCTTTCTGAAAAATTTGATATGCTTCTGGTTGAAATTCCAATAGAGCTATTGAATCAGGTTCATTACGAATAGCGTTTCCTCCCATAGTTACTAGCTTCAGTGAAATGCAAAGTACAAAGCCGAGTTACCGCAGTCGAAACAGAGTAAATATTGTAAAATGAGGTTGATACATAATAAGACAGAGATGGGGTGACGAGACATGATCGTGATAAAAACGATGGTGATTAGCATATCATGAAATGATTACAAAATTTTGGTATTCCCCCCCAAACTGTGGCTATAATGATAAGTCTAAATGTACGGCGATTTCGGCAATCATATCACAATCTTCTCATTAACTATAGTTTAATATTTACACATAACAAACGCATACCTCATGTTTTACCTTCGATTGATGTGCTACCATTATAATATGGTTTCTAATGGATCACCCATAGTTATAAAAAGGGTTTTGAGGGTATTTATATGAAAGTCTTTTCATAAACATAGGAGGTGGAAGTAAAGGAACAATATTATAAGGATCAATAAATGATTTTCACAATGATATGTATTCATCCTTTTTAGAGGAATTAATGCTTCAATTACGGAAAAATGGAAAGAATTGGTGTACTTAGGGAAAGATGGAAAGGGTTGGTGTTTCCGCAACGGGACAAATTGGTGTTTCAGCAACGGGAAAAATGGGGAAAAATTGGTGTTTCAGCAATAGGGAAAATGGGGGAAAAATTGGATGTTGCTATAGAAAAACAGGAAAGTGTTGCTGAAAAGTAATGTGGGGGATTGAAGTGGGATGACAACGTTTCCCACAATTAAACTGGATCCTGCTTGCAATACAATTGTTCTTTTCAGCCAAACTCCCAATCTAGGACTTGCAAAATGACAGATTGTAACATGGCAACCCTTGACAGGGATTATTAGTTAAAATATTCTAACCTACTAAGAAATATTAATACAAAGATTAAATACAATGAGGGGCAGTAGGCTACCCTAAAAAGATATAATATGAATCTGCCATGCAAGTGGCCTTAAAATCCTCTTTAGAAATAGGTTGCTGGTACAAATGGAGCTGATACCCATTCACTAACAATGGTGTTCTAGAGTCATCAATTGTCAGGAGCCTTACTATACCATTTGGAAAAACAATATCTATCTCATAAGGTTCCAACCACCTTGTTCGCAGTTTCCCTTGAAAATTTTCAAACCGGGAATCATACAATAAAGCCCAATTACCTTTTTGGAACTGCTTATGCTTAATAGTTTTATCATGCCACCTGGTTCATTGTTGTTGGATCATAGTTGTTTGATCAATGGCATCCAACCTCTTTTCATCCAATTCCTGAAGCTGTTGCAACCTAGCTGTCTGTGCATCAAACAACTCAATGTTAACAACTAAAGTAGTTCTTAAGGTTTTAATTTCAAATTCCACAGGAAAAACAACACTTTTACCATAAACTAATTCATGAGGTGAAAAACCTGTAGTGTTCCTCTAGGTAGTTCTGTAAGCCCATAATGCTTCAGGCAGCCTTTGAAACCAATCCTTTCTATTCTCTTTTACTTTTTTTGTTAAAATGGCTTCTATGACTTTATTTGTACTTTCCACCTGACCATTGGCTTGGGGATGATAGGGTGTAGTCATTTTATGATTAATATGATATTTTTGAAGTGTATCTTTAAAACCATGAGAATTGAAAGGAGGTCCTCCATCTGTGACTAGCTCTCTAGGCAATCCAAACCTAACAAAGATTTCTTCAAATAGAAAAGTTAGAACAGATTCTTCATTAGCTCTAATAAGTGCCTTAGCTTCCACCCACTTAGTCATATAATCTGTACAAACCAATAAATAAACTCTTTGATTGGATGGGGGATTAATAGGTCCTATAAAGTTTAGAACCCATCTTTCAAAAGGTTCGAGTATTACCTGAGGGTTCAGAGGCATTTCATCTCTGTGATTAGGTTGACCCATTCTTTGACAACTATCACAGGCCCTAACCTATTTCTTTGCATCCTCAAAAAGTGAGGGCCAATAATAACCCATTCTAAGAACTTTATGTGTTGTTCTCTTATCAGCAAAATGCCCTCCACAAGGGCCATCATGACAAGATTTCAATATATCATAAACCTCATCTTCTATAATGCATCTATGAATTTACTGATCAAGTCCTGTATGAAAAAGACACCCACTTATCCAGCTGTATCAAGCGCTTTGTTGAATGATTTTGCTTTTCTCTCTATATGATAGGTGTGATGGTAACTTTCTTGCAACCAAATAATTGGTAATGTCTGCATGCCAAGGTGAGTGAGCAGATACTGCGAATAAATATTCATCAGGAAAGGAATCATCTACTGGAGTATTATCATCAGTTTTTATCTGAGAAAGGAAGTCAACAACTACATTTTCTTTACCTGGTCAATCTACAATTGTAATATCAAATTCTTGTAGTAATAATAACCATCTGGTAACTCAGGCATTTGTAACAGATTTATTCATTAAATACTTAATGGCTGAGTGATCAGTATGAACAAAAGTAGGGTAACCAGTAATATAATGTCGAAACTTATTAATAGCATAAATGACTGCTAGAAATTCCTTCTTGGTAACCATGTAGTTAAGTTCAGCAGGGGTCATATTCTTACTAATGAAATAGATAGCATAAGGAAGATTGTTTTCTTCTTGACCCAAGACAGCTCCAATTGCAGTATCTGAAGCATCAGAAGATATATGAAAGGGCAATTCCCAGTCAGGTCCCCTTAGAATAGGAGCTGTAGACAACTGATGCTTAAGTTCATCAAATGCTTTTTGGCAATCATTAGTCCACTTGAATTCAAAATTTTCTGTAAGTAACACAAACAAAGGAGAAGCTATTTTAGAAAAATCTTTGATAAATCTTATGTAATATCCAACATGTCCTAAAAAACTTCTTACATTAGTTTGTGTTTTGGGGATAGGAAGAGTCTGAATTACCTGCACTTTAGATGGATCAACTTGAATCCCTAGGAATGAAATGAATTGTCCCAGTACAATTCCTTCATTCATCATCATATGACATTTTTCAGTACTTAAGGCAAGAGGAGCTTCTATAGAGCGTTTAAGTACTTTCTCAAGGTTTTGTAGTGCATCTTCGAAAGTCACACCATAAGGGGTAAAGTCATCCATGAATATCTCCAAAGAGTCATTAAGCATATTAGAGAAAATTCCTATCACTGCTCTCTGAAACGTTGCTAGAGCATTACATAGTCCAAATGGAAGAACTCTATAGGAAAAAGTTCCCCATGGACTGGTAAAAGTGGTCTTGTCTTGGTCTTGGGGTGCAATTTTGATCTGGTTATATCCGCTAAAACCATCTAAAAAGGAAAAAAATCTCTTTCCTGACAAACTGTCAAGCACCTGATCAATAAATGGAAAGGGGAAATGATCCTTTTGAGTGGCTTTGTTTAAGGCTCTATAATCTACACATACTCTCCATTTCCTGTTTTTCTTAGGTACTATCACCAACAGAGAAACCCATTCACTGTCAGATATAGGATATATAAACCCTGCATTAAGCAATTTTTGAAGTTCTTCTTTAACAATATCCCTTAGATTGGGATTCATTCATCGCTGGGGTTGACAGACTGGTCGAGACCCTTCCTTAATATAAATACGATGGGTACATAATTCAGGAGAGATCCCCTTCATACCTGTGTAGTCCCATGCGAATGCTTCCTTATTCTCATGAAGTAACTTCATTAAATGTTGTGTTTCAGCATCTGTCAAGTTAGGGTTTATATTTAATGTTTTGCCAAGTTCGATTTCCACTGTTATACTCTTAGAAGGGATATCAGTTGATGTTTGAGATAAATTTTCAGATTTAAGTTTTTGTTGTGTTTCAGGTTCCAAAATTTCAATTAATTGATTATACGTTTCAAAAGCAACCGAGGAGGGTTCAGAAATAAAATTACTAATTACTTCATCCCCGGTAGTGTCTTTAAAGGTTAAGGCTTGTCCAATGGTTAAAATGGGTTGAGTATCATCATCATCATAATCTAACCATACAAAATTATCATTGTTAATCATGGGTGTAGCATGAGGGTAGAGAGTGAGCTGCTTAGTTTCACATCCATTAGAAATTGTCATTGAGCCTGATCTACAGCTGATAAAGGCATCTGGTGTAGCCAGCCAGGGTCTTCCCAAAATTAGTGGATGTCCCCCCAACTTTGTTTTAGTCTGTAACACAACAAAGTCAGCTAGGTAGTTCCAAGATTCGATTGAAATGGTTAGGTCTTCAATAACCCCTTCTGGTTTGATTGCGGAACGGTCAGCTAGCTCTAGGATAGTTGGTGTCTCTCTTATTACATTCTTCAACTATAATAACTGTACAATTTCAAGGGTCATAATGTTTATAGCAGCACCTAAGTCTACCAGAACTCGTGAAACAATAGTTTTTCCTACCTGTAATGTGACCTTAGGATGACCAGGATCACCATATTTCACGGGAGGGGTTTTTCCTGACATTAAAGTAGCTAGATCACCCATCACATGAACTGTAAGAGGATCTTTAGCTTTCCTACCAGGTTTCTTGATGAAAATGTCCCTAACGGTTCTGGCATAAATTGGTACATCTCTGAGTGCTTGCAGAAGTGGAATTTTAACATACAGATTCTGCAATTCCCCTAGAAGGTTAAAAGTAGGCGGCTCATGTGTCTTAGTGAGAGTTAAATGCTCAGGGAATGGTGGCTCTGCTGTTTCAGCAGTTTTATTAGAGGGTGGCTTGACTGTTTTAGCACCCCTATTGGATGATTCATCTTTTTTTGTCTCTTCTTTATCAGAGTCAGAAGAAGTAATATCATCAATAATGGTCTCAACTATTCTACTAGACCACAAATCGATATCATTACACTGCATAGGGAAAACAAGAGATATAGGCTGGTTCTGAATATCGATGACTTGCACAACTTTATTATTATTATTAGGATTAGGGTTCGGTTGTACAGGTAGCTGGGGTCTCATTGTCTGATTATTCGATGGATAATTTGGTGGCAGAGAGAGAGATTGTTGATACCGAGGGAATTGGTTTGGAAATGGCATTTGCTGAGCTCTCCAGCTTGGGTTCCATTGATTAAAATAAGATTGTTGTTGAGACCAAGGAGTCCACATTGTAGGATCTACAAAGGGAGGGTTTGTTTGCTGCATGGGTGGGAAGCTCATTTGGTTGAAGGGTGGGTATTGCATTTGATTAAAGGGTGGGCAATTTGCTTGAAAAGAAGGATAATTATTCCAACTATTAAATGGCATATTAGAATTCGTACCTTGTCCTCGTGGTTGCCATTTCCTCCTTTGTGTCAGCAAATAGACTACTTCGGCTTCTTCTTTAGTTTGTTGCAGTGCTGCTTTTATTCCTGGTAAAGAAGGGCATTGTTGAGTCTCATGGTCCTTCTCACAAATGGTGCAAATTGGTACCTTGTCCAGTGGGCATTCCCTTAGTGGGTGTTTTTCTCTGCATTTAGGGCAGAAAATGGCCAAAGCAACTTCTGCCTCTACCTGCTTCTTTTGAACCTGCAAGGTATCAATCTGTGAAGCAAAAGAGATTAACATTTCAGTTTTAAATTCTTCAAGTAAATTACCTATTTCGGCTCTTGTTGCTCCCCCACTAGCTGATTTTTGGACTCTTGAATATGTACTATCCCTGCTTTTTGGTCTGTTTATTGCTCCTCTTGAACATCTCTTACAGAGGTTGACAATCTCATCATATGATTCCTTAGATATATCCCCTTTACCAAGCATATTTAACATGTCTAAACAATCATCTCGTACCCCTTTCAACGGTATTGTCTTAATAATATCCTTACTCATATTAGGGTGGTCGAATCTCTGCAAATTATATTGTAATCTCTCCATGAAATCCTCCAGATTTTCATCCTCCTTCTAAACCATCTTAAATAGTTCCTCCTTTCTTTCTCTTGTCTGGCAATAGTCTTGATATTTGGCCAGAAACTTTTCCTTCATCTGCTCCCATGTTATGATCACATGTCCTCCCAAGCTCATGAACCATCTTAGTGCATTTCCTTTTAATGTTGCTGGAAATAACTTTAACTTTTGAGGATTAGTAACATAATCATAACTTCTACTTAATATATCAAACTCAAACAGAAATTCGTCAGGGTCTTCAGATGATAAACCACGGAAGTTAGGTAGGGTTGAGAGGGATGTTTTTCATAGGAGTTGCCCCTCTGGGAAGATCCTCGATAGGGAATTCCAAGGTGGAGGGAGAATTCTTGCCTCTTCCTTCTCTTCCTCCACGTCCTCCACCAAAGATTCCTTCATTGTTTCCATCCATTGGTTGTTCCCCTGTTACACTTGCTTGGTCTTCAGTGCTTTCTGTTGGGCTTTCAATATTCTGAACTGGTTCCTTAATATCTTCTATTGGTTCTTCAATGTCTTCCACTGACTCCTTAGTTTGTTCTACTATCTCTTCGGCCCTTTCAAGTCCTACTACTTCCTCCGTTTTGTAGTTCGTTTGGAGAGAGTGTTGAGTCTGTGGCATCCAAGAGCTTATCCTCTGAGATGTTTCAGCGTTTGAGATAATGTCGTCAATAAAAGTTTTCCTTCCTCCTTTGCCTTTTCCCTTGCCACCTGTAGGATTAGTTTTCCTGCATCCTCTCATGCATCCTGTACATCTAAAAGAAAATCATTAATGCTCTTAAAATATACGGTTGCCTTCCTCGGCAACGGTGCCAAAATGTTGGTCACTTTAATTGTTTATTAATTAAACAATCGAGTGCTACATAAATTGTCAACCCAGGGAAGTCTGGTTATTTCAAAGGCAACTGCGTACTATATGTACTTAATTTTAAAAGCAATAGAATTTGTAGTACAAAAAAATCAAACCTTGCTTTAACGACTGAAACTCCACCCTGTGTTACAACAAATACACTCTATTGCAGATAACCACCAAAGAATACCTAATTTCATTCAAGGAGTAATCTAATAGAAAAGAATCAAAGAGAAAGCAATGGCTATGTTGTATCAGGGAACAGGACCCTATTCCTAGAGCAGGAATCTTCAGCACCCATTTTGATTATCGAGCTTGCCAACTGACTTTGTAAACTCAACCACCAATGGAACACTCATAAATTGACTAGAAATAAACTTAAACAATACAACAATCAACTGGAGAGAAAACAGAGTTTCAGCAAGAGTACTATAAAAAATATTCAGTAAACAGTACTATTAACAAGGTATGAATAAAAACACACTTAACACACTGCAGAAATATAATGGGTGAATCTTGTGATGAAGGTGGGCCTTGTCCTTCTCACAAGATTCCCCAGGAGACAAGAAATAGAATGAGATGTTCAGAACAAAACTTTATTCATCCATCAATATGTCATATTAAAAAAAGGATTTCAGTCATGTTCCTTTTACTAAAACCTTTTCTGTGGTCTGTTTCCCCTTTCTAATGTAGATTTCTCCTCTTTATAAAGAGGAGACATCTATTACAACAGATTTACATTACGAGTTCTGTTTCACCCCAATTATACAAAAATAGGAAATCGGTTTCCTATCAACAAAATGTTGTTACAGTGATGTCGTCTTTCATTACATCCAATGTAACAACTTCTTTGGTGATCATAATTTGGTCCCTTTGTTGCTGTTAAAATCGGAATGCAAATATCAACTATTTTGGCTTCGAGATTTGCATGTCGTCTTTGCTATTTCAGCAACTGCAAAAATATTCTTTGCAACCTCCAAGCAGTTTTAGCAATGTGATCTACACATCATTCTTTAACTATTCAGCAACTAACAATTCAGTAATTAACTATGAAGATAGCGTGATTATATGTAAAATAATTAAATGTATAGTGATGAGAAGAAACATTGTGTACCTTTGGAATAATTGGGTTAAAGTACTAACAAGGACTTTAAATATAAGTTGAAAAGGATGACATCATAGCAAAATGTGTAGTCAAAAAGGGACAATATGAGGTCCTAACAGTGCTAAAACAACCAATGAACCACCAATGACAAATGATGAGAAGCCCTCACCAGATCTCTCCAACTCAATAGTGGAGGTAAAAGATGTTGATTTCCCTTCAGTTTCATCTTCACATAGAATAATTTCTGTTGGAAGTTTGGAGATACCAATTACAGGGACAAACATGAAACTCCTTACCAAGATGAGGTAAAAGGAAGAAGAAGGACTTGGTGTTAAAATCCAAGGCACAACTCGACCATTGGAGGTTGAGAAAATACCTCGATTGACAAGGTTGGGGTGCACTAAGGGACAATGCTCAAAGATGTCAGAATCTTCCACGACATTGTTGAAACTGTCGAGGAAAGAGGATGATGGGAACACATCACCATCAACCTATGGAAGTATGCATTGCAGAGAAAGAGTTGAGGCAAGCTCTTGTTCCCATGATCATACCAGAGACCAACGCGAAAGGTATAACCAGTCTCAGTATTGTAGTGTTCATTTTGATTACAACCGTATTGTTAATAATGAATGAAAATCATGGCATAAAAGAACTTGCAGTTTTTTGTGGATTGTATAACCACATGTTTGATGAGTGATGGAAAATAATAACAACATGTAAAAAGGTGAGGCATGAGAGACCCTCTCAAAAATAGACGAAGAAGAAGTTAAAGCAGATCTGGAGGAAGAAGGCTTATTGTAGTCATTGCGACAGAGGTGGTCATCAAAGAGCCACATGTTGGAGGCTCCATCTAGAGAAGCATCACAAGGACAAAGAATATATGCATTAAACAGGTGAAATAGTTGTTCGATCAACGAATGCGCCACAAGGAGGTGACCCATTCACTTCGAAAGTGAGAGATGGTTCTTCTAGGTGTGGTGGAATGTCATGGCCTTATTTTTGTAAATCATGTGTTGCATTTTAAATTGTATAAGTGATGATGTGTTTTCCATCACTTGTTGTAGAAACAATGATGTTTGGCCTTATTTTGTGTTGCATTTTAAAATTGTGAAAGTGATGATGTGTTTCCATCACTTGATGGAGCAACAATGATGTTAGCCCTTGTATTGATAGCTAGAGTATTGTTTCCAATTTTATGTAAACTTGACCACAGAGTATGTGTTATAAACACGTGGCAAGTATGGGATGCTTGGCTCATTTTTTTTGGTCACATAGCGAAACATGTAATTTGAAAGATATTGTACTACAGGTTTGCAGGGGATGCAGGTGTTAGCTCATTACTTATGGCTCCAAAGGACAAAGGTGAAGGAGAAGGAAGGATGACTTGTTAGGACACTTGTGGTGCAGACAAAGTACATAGCAGTTTCTGATTATTTAATGCTTTTGGAGGACCAAAAGCTTCTCTTAGTGGGGATGATTGATCTAGGAGGATACAAGAGGATTGATCCAGGTGGATCTTTAAAAAGTAATAGTGGCATGGTAAAAGGCTCAAAACTCAAAGTGGTAGAATCTAGATAAACTTAGCATCAAATCAAAGTGCTCGTCATCCTCATTCCAATGGTATGAACAATACTCGAACCTGAGTTCATATGAAGAAGTTATAAAAAGTCAAAGTTTGAGTTTGACTTTTCCATATAACAGGAGTAGATGACATGGAAAGATCTCAACAAATGTGGAAGCACCAAGTGGCAGGCTGCCATTGGGTCCCTCATATCACATATTGTAGCAATATGAAGAAGCATCTTAAGGAGAGTCGGCCTCGGTGGGATCCCGGCTACGGTTGCAATATCGCATATCCCAGATCGGAGGAGGAACGAGTATTCAAGAATCGCCCTCGACAAAGCCAGGTTGTGATGCGATATAATCACGATCACATATCACAAAGGTACCACGCCGATAAATGTTACCAATGGACTCCGTCGATTGCAATTTTCCATGGGGCTCTAGACACGATATGTTATACACCATATTTCATAGCCCCGACTGATCCGTTGCTATCGCAGTGACATGGACTTTGATATCAGCTGAGGGCAAGTGTCGATTACAATTTGTGATGGGGACTGTCGAACATGATGCTTTATATGTTGTGTCCTATAGCCCGACGGGTCTGCTATATCATAGAGTGCCTGTTTGTTTGGGCTTGGGACTATCCCTTGATGGTTGGAAGAACTGATAGTAAAAGCCATTGGCTAAGGAGGAAGTGTTGATTCCTTGTGTATTCTGTTGGATTGGGGCTTAAAACAGAAACGGTTTGCACAAACTATTTTTGATGGGCTTTCTTTGTTAAGGATGCAGACAACCGAGAACTATCTTCGGACTGATATGTCGATTGTTGAAATGACCTACCTAAATTTGGTTTATTGTTTAAACTACCTGGATTATGAAGAATCCTACCACACTAACATATAAATTGGACTATCCACACAGATTAGAAGGGGGAGAGCAGAGAGAAATGCATATTTGTAGAGAAGAGTAGTGACACTTGCTCCTGGCAGGTGTTCGGGACCTTATCTTAGAGATCAAAAGGTTTCAAGAAGGTTGAAGAAGGCCCGATTATACGAATTCGGTGTTTGGATAGGCGATTCTGCACAATTTTTCACTAGCAAGTCAGCGGTGTTGTCTGTTTCTAGAGTTGGGCTCTCCATTTGCCAGTTATCTTCTAGATTGGAGGTGTTAGAGTCGGTCTTGTCAGTCCTCCATCAGAGATCAAAACTCTTTCTGCATCTCATTTTTAGGTGTCTCGCTCCATTCACTCAGCTGCATTCCGCTAGAGGCATGCCATAATCTGACGGAAGGGTCTTGTCAGTTCATTCCCCTCATGTCTTGTACCTACTGGCTTAGGTCTTTTCATCAAAGTTATTAAAATCCATGCCAGTCAATTTTTGATATTTTAATGGACAAGACTCATTTCAGTCATTAGGTCTAGGGTTCACAAATTGTTGTTCTCAAAGTGCTTCAATAATACTTGCAGGCCAGAGGAAGGTTCAATAATTCACTCAAATGATATTTATGAGCAAGAAAAGATGAATTTTGGGAAACTGAGAGAGGTTTTTTCCATAATAGGCCAAGGAAGAAAAATATCCTTCACTTTTTACACAGGTGTCATGGTTTTAGTGAAATGTCAAAAATACAATTGCCTCGGGAGAATTGATGCACCTCTAAAGTGACCTTGGGAAACTCAAGTTTTCTCCTAGCTTGGTTAGCCAAATGACTTTCTTGATGAGTAAAATGATAACTATACACAAAGACATTTCCAATGAGCTATCATGAGCTCACTTTGGAGTTGAGGAACACCTTCAAAAGTTGACTTCAACAACACTCTACCTTGAGGCAGCCTCATTGGGCACATTTTGACCAGTCTTGGGAGATTTGATGTTTGACAGGGGAAATGAACTCCAAATTGAAAAATTCTAGTTGGGCTGGAATTAGACTCAAAGACCTTTCCAACGAGCTATCCTGCACCCAATTTGGACACAAGGAAGGCCTCCAAAAGGCTCCTACAAAAATGCGCGGCGCACAGAGGGAGCGCGGCGCACTGGGAGAAATTTTCCAGTGTAAATTTACACTGGCGCGGCGCACATGGGAGGCGCGGCGCACTGGGCTAAAAGGCATGAAATTCATGGAAATCTTCCTCCAAATTTCAAATTATTCATTCCAAAAGTAGGTAGAGCCTCCATTTATGTGTTTCATCCAAGTTTGTGCTAGGGTATGGTGGTTTATGGATGCTAATGATTGAAACAAAAATTCAACCCTTTCATTTTGAATTCCTCACATGTAAACTGCTGCCTAAGGTTTCAAAACTTGTTCACCATCAAGGTTGCTCTTTTCCATTATCTCTCTTGTCCTTAAACCCCTTTGTTCCTTGACTCCATTGTTCCCCATCCCCTAAAGTTACTAAACCCTATCCTAAATTCCCTTTCCCAAAACTTTCAAAGGTGAAACCCTAAACCCTATCCCACACATAAAACCCCTCACAACCCTCCTATATTTCCCAAACAAATCTCTCCCAATAGTCCCTAATCCCTCACTATTTTTCCCTCCCCTTACTGTCCCTCAGTCATTATTTTCTCTTGGTGACAAAGGTCAAGCACATCATCAAAGGCATTACAAGACAGTGTGACATATCAACACCTATTTGTTCAAGACAGTTTGTCCACCAGCAGACATGACATCTGATCCGTCATATGATCATGAAGAAGAGACACACAGTGATTCGCCAACAGGGGTACATGCACCCAGAAGGCCTCATAGAGGTGGAAAAATGTCCGTGAAGACTAGCAGGATGCCCAACAAAGCCTAAATGAGAGGACACCCATTCAGCAGGAGATAGAGGTTGATCGAGAGATTTGGCTCAAGAGGATCAACATCCACTTAGAGAAAGATATTGGCGAAAGTGACAAGGACAAAGCATTATTGAGGCATATGGTTTATCATTACAGGGCACGCAATATGAGTTCCAAGGCTCGGATAAGGAATATGAAGGCGAAATTGAGGAAGGCAACAAAAAGACAAAAGAGGAAAAAAGAGCAAGATCGGCTCCGAAATATTGGCCAAAACCTCTTTGGCCCAGCATGAAACTTCATAGAGAAGCTCCAACCCAAATTTCAAGAAATTTGGAGCATTTTTTGCATTTTGGCAAAATTTTTGTACAAAAAACAGGGTTTTTCTCCCTGTGTGTCGCGCCACTTGCGCGACGCTTATGATAGGGAGCTCCAAATCATGAAAGGTTTATATTTTTGGATTTTGCATGAAAAATCATGGCTGTTGGTGCATGGTCAAGAAGTTTGGGCAAGGTTTGAGTCCCCAGGAGGTCAAAAACACTCAAAAATAACCTCTCCGCCCCTATTTTGACAAACAGGAAGCAGTCTTGGGAGATTGAATTTTTGGAGGGGAAAATGAGCACCAAATTCAGAAATTCCACTTGGGTTGGAAAGTAGACTGGTAGGGATTTCTAAAAAGCACACTTGGGTACAATTTGGACTTCAGAAAGTACCTCAAAATCACCTCCAAAGTGGCGCAATGCATATAGTTTTGGGCGCGGCACACAGAGACCCAAAGGCCAAAATCACTTCCGCTCCGCGAAATTTCGATTCGCGATTTTCTCCAAGTGGGCCTGCTCATTTACACTAAATTTTTCTAGGAACCTAAGGCAAAGTTTAAAAAGTATTTTCACTAGAGGTTGGCTTCTATCCAAGTGGCAAAGGAAGGTGAGCAGTCACCCAAACAGTTTTATCATTTTTGTAATGTTGCACATGTCACTAATGGTTGGCTTTCCATTTCTAGTTTGTAATGATTTGAAAAGCTCCCCAACTTTGGGTCGTTCCATTTCCTAATGGAAAATTCTATTTATTGTATGAACAACCATTTGCAAAGGGTTGGTTGGAATTTCTGGGAGCAGTGGGAGAGAAAACTCAGCTCTGCACTGCACATTTTGGCCAGGGAATTAATAAAATGATGTAGCTCTGATTCATGAGATTCATGTGGTATGATGTTTTGCAGATGTTTCTTCTTTCTGTTTCATATGTGTATTTGTTATGTTTTATATAGTCCATTCATAACCATTTCCAATTGAATGCTTTAAAGTAAGAAAGGTGGAATCCAGTTCACTACTCTGCCTTGGTAAGGTATTCATGTTGTATGTCTATTCTTCTATTTGAAAAGGATTCATTTGCTATGCCCTTTTCAACCTATTAACAGTCTTTCCATTCCATATTACTTCAACCTTACTGCTAAACCTCCTTCCTATCTTGCCTCACTAAATATTCTGTGTCCTTGATTTAATTTCCCAGCTTAGGTGTTCCTTTGGTCCCTTACAACCCAGAAAATTTAGTCATTCAAAAATCACCTTTTCCACATCTATTTACTAGCCTAAAATCAGTATTTCATTTTGAGTCATCTCAGACTTTATTGTGTATTTTTACTGAGTGTGACCCGGAGAGAGCCCTCTCCTGTTCTGGTAGGGCTAGCTACCAGACTAAGCGTGGTTTGTGGTTACCCTAAATTTTTCCTTCTTTCAGCCTAAGGCAGATTTAGGTGCTAACATAGTGGCGACTCCACTGGGGAACAAAATGGTTTTCTTGTAGATTGTCTTGCCCCAGGACATATCTCAAGTTCAGATTTGATGGTTGATGGTGGACAGCGATCAGAAAGAAGATGGCTGAAATCATTCACCTGGCGACTCCATTCACTGAAGAACCTAGCAATCGGTGCTTCATGGTGACTCCACTGGAGGACTAACTCTTTCTCTCTGAAAATGGAAGGATCTTACACAAAGTTCGGGTATCTAAAGTGGAATGGTATTCATGACCTACTCTGCTTTCTTGTGAATTACTTTTTGCTGTTCTTGAAGCTGCCCTGAAAGTTTTTCAGAACTTGTTGTATGATAAAGGTGATCAAAATCTTCAATCGACCCGTTCAAAAAGCGCTAAGTTTCCCTTTGATCCCGGCCTCCTTACTTTCCCTACATCTTATGATGATTCTCTGCAAAGTGATGAGCCTAAAGAGAACAAAAATAATCCCGTAGCTCTTGTACATATTCCTATAGCTGTTATAATCCCAAATACGTATAATCCTCTTGTTTTACCTTCTGTTCTTCATACTTTCCCCAAAAACTATGATCTATACTTGCCAAGATTTGACGGTGAATGTAAGAATGTCAATGCTGAGCAATATGTGCAGAATGTTGAGACTTTTCTAGACCTTTTTGAAATTGATGAAGAAGATGTCAGTATAATGCCTTTTGATCTTTCTTTGCAAGGCAAAGTCAAGAGTTGGTTCAAAGCCCTGCCTGATGCGAGCATCACAGATTTACAGTAGTTCATCAAAGTTTTTCTTGACAGGTGGAGGATCGGACAAAACCTTTTCCTTATCGTAGAAGAGTATAATCAGCGGAAAAGACTGCCAGGGCAGATAGTACAACAATTTTCAACTAGATTTAATCAAGTTTATTATTCAATGCCGGTTGATATAAGACCCCCTCCTGGATTTGCTCTCTTGCACTACCCGGGTGCCTTTGATCCAGAAATGGAGTTTCAGCTGAGAGAAAAGAAAGTCGCAACACTTGAAGAGATGCAAAACAATGCAGTAAATGTAGAGGTTCATTTGCTGATTAGAAGGGCAAGGTTGAAAGAAGAAGAGATGAAAAACGTGGAGCCAGAGAAAACTACACCTTCAGAGGAAAAGCTTGACATTTTGGTGAGTGCAGTAGAAGAGATGGTGAGAAAAATGATTGCAAAAGATGAAAATGGCGTTCATGAACAAGTGGCTGATCCAAAACATTTTGTTTCTTATCTCAGTAGTCATAAGGATTGTTTTGTAGATCATCTTGGAGAAGAAAGACCTGTTGATATGACATGTATGCTTGATGACGTGTTTTATACTGACGATTTGCCTCAGTTTGATCAGTATGATGATGATGATTATGCTCTCCAAATAGAAGCTAATATTGCAGACAAATCAGCAGCTAGTTTGTGGGATGAGGAAGTTCGCTTACAGTAGCTCGAGTACAGTGATCAACCGATGCATATCAGCTATGGAAACGATGAGGAAAGTGCAGTAGATTTTGAAGTAAGTGAAGAATCTTTGCCTTTTTTCTTTGATTCATGTTAGTTCATCAGAGATAATTTCCATGCAATCAGACATCAGCTATCGACAAATCTTGATTTGGATCCTCTTGAGGGCGATGAAAACTTTGTTCCAGACTTCTTATATTCAGAGTTCCAGCCACCAAATGCCATTAATAGTCAGGTTGCACATGAAGACATAGAAGCTGGCATATATGATCAAATGATACAAGAAGATTCCTTACCTCTCTATTTTGAATCATTTCAGTTTTTGCAGGGTAAATTGCATAGTAAATCTTCAAATGAAAAGCTTGTAGGAAATCAACAATCTCTCAATTTTAATGTTGAGAATAAGACAGATGGAAAAATCTTTGAGAAGGTCATTAATAAGAAATCTTCCCTTGAAATGATTGATGAAATCATTTTGGATTTAGAACCAGATTTGCAGCCACCAAACACAATTCAAGGTCAGATTACAGATGAAGGTGAGGCAGCCGAAATACATGATTTAATGATGCAAGAGGATTCTGTACCCTTGTGTTACCAAGCATTTCAGTTTATAAGGCAGAATCTTTGTAATATCTCTAAAGAAAAAAGATAAAAAACCAATAGGATGTCATACAGTTTCAATAGATACATCGCAGCAGTCTCCTCAGGTTTTTGATGATCCTTTTGCTCATGTGTTAGATTTTGTTTGCTGTAAAAATTCTTCTTCATTAGCTAACCATGCGACAAAAGAGAATGTTGATAATCATTTGTTTCAAGGGTCACCTTCATTGTCTTGTTTAACAGATTGTTCATTTGATAGCCCATACCAGAGTTTGCAGTTATATGAGGAGATTGATAAAGGAGGCTTTGGTTCTGTTTGGAATCAACAACAGAGTTTGGTTCTTCACGAAATTCAGGATCCTTTTGACCACTTGTTGCAATCATCAGAGAAATACAGTGCAGATTTGAGGAAAAGTTTAATATCCAGCTATGAAGATTACTTGGACCAGAGCAGTAATGTGATTGTGGAAATCAATGGTGATGCTTATGAAGATCCTTTTGCAGTATTCTTGAAGTCATCCAGCCAATTCATGCTTTGCAAGTTTGTTAGTAGTGAACTGGATTCCAAGTTTCCATGGGAGTTGCCTTTCGATTCTTCCCTTTTCTGGCGCATCAGAAAGCATTCGGGAAGAAATCAAATATCAGCCATAATGCTTACCTGGTTGCATTGGCTGTTCCATCTCACTTGACCAGGTGGTGGAAAGAGTAATTAGGTTAGGTTTGCCGAATAAGCTCAAATATGAGCATCTTTATAGTTTGTTAGTCAGGATTTAGTCATGTCTGGTTTTATTATGGTTTTTAGTTTGAGTCTTCAGTCAGAGTCCATCTGCATAATGTCATTTTCCGTGTTTTGACTCCATAGCCCAATGGACGAAGGCACTGTCTGCTCTCCCAAAGATCTGCAGTTCTTGGCACCTCCAAGGAGCTAGAGCTACCATCCCTATTGGAGCCAACGTTAGAGTCAGTATTGTCAGTCCTCCGTCAGAGATCAAAACTCTTTTTGCATCTCATTTTTAGGTGTCTCGCTCCATTCACTCAGCTGCATTTCACTAGAAGCATGCCATAATCTGACAGAAGGGTCTTGTCAATTCATTCCCCTCATGTCTTGTACCTGCTGGCTTAGGTCTTTTAATCAAAGTTATTAAAATCCATGATAGTCAATGTTTGATATTTTAATGGACAAGACTCATTTCAGTCATTAGGTCTAGGGTTCGCAAATTGTTGTTCTCAAAGTGCTTCAATAATACTTGCAGGCCAGAGGAAGGTTCAATAATTCACTCAAATGATGTTTCTGAGCAAGAAAAGATGAATTTTGGAAACATGAGACATTTTTTTTCCAAAATATGCCAAGGAAGAAAAACCTCCTTCAGTTTTTACACAGGTGTCATGGTTTTAGAGAAATGTCAAAAATACAATTGCCTCAGGAGAATTGATGCACCTCTAAAGTGACCTTGGGAAACTCAAGATTTCTCCTATATTGGTTAGCCAAATGACTTGTTTGATGAGTAAAATGATAACTAGACACAAATATCTTTCCAATGAGCTATCATGAGCTCAATTTGGAGTTGAGGAACACCTTCAAAAGTTGACTGCAAAAACACTCTGCCTTGAGGCAGCCGCATTGGGCACATTTTGACCAGTCTTGGGAGATTTGATTTTTTACAGGGCAAATGAACTCCAAATTCAAAATTGTTCTTGGGTTGGAAAGTAGACTAAAATACCTTTCCAACGAGCTATCCTTCACCCAATTTGGACACCGGGAAGGCTTCCAAAAGGCTCCTGCAAAAAGGCATGGCGCACAGAGGGAGCGCGGCGCACTGGGAGAAATTTTCTAGTGTAAATTCACACTGGCGCAGCGCACATGGGAGGTGCGGCGAAATGGGCTAAAAGGCATGAAATTCATGGAAATCTTCCTCCAAATTGAAAATTCTTCATTCCACAAATAGGTAGCGCCTCCATTTATGTGTTTCATCCAATTTTGTGCTAGGGTATGGTGGTTTATGGATGCTAATGATTGAAACAAAAATTTAACCCTTTCATTTTAAATTCCTCACATGTAAACTGCTGCCTAAACCCCTTTGTTCCTTGACTCCATTGTTCCCCATCCCCTAAAGTTACTAAACCCTATCCTAAATTCCCTTTCCCAAAACTTTCAAAGGTGAAACCCAAACCCTATCCCACACATAAAACCCCTCACAACCCTCCTATATTTCCCAAACAAATCTCTCCCAATAGTCCCTAATCCCTCACTATTTTTCCCTACCCTTACTGTCCCTCATGTCATTATTTTCTCTTGGTGACAAAGGTCAAGCACATCATCAAAGGAATTACAAGACACTGGGACATATCAATACCTATTTGTCCAAGACAGTTTGTCCACCACCAAACATGACATCTAATTCGTCATATGATCATGAAGAAGAGACACACAGTGATTCGCCAACAGAGGTACATGCACCTAGGAGGCCTCATAGAGGTGGAAAAATATCCGTGAAGACCAACAGGATACCCAACAAAGCCTAAATGAGAGGACACCTATTCACCAGGAGATATAGGCTGATCGAGAGATTTGGCTCAAGAGGATCAACATCCACTTAAAAAAAGCTGTTGGAAAAAGTGATAAGGACAAAGCATTATTGAGGCATATGGTTTATCATTGCAGGGCACGCAATATGAGTTCCAAGGCTCGGATAAGGAATCTGAAGGTGAAATTGAGAAAGGAAACAAAAAGACAAAAGAGGAAAAAAGAGCAAGATCGGCTCCGAATCTTGGCGGAAACCTCTTTGGCCCAACATGAAACTTCATAGAGAATCTCCAACCCAAATTTCAAGAAATTTGGAGCATTTTTTGCATTTTGGCAAATTTTTGTACAAAAAACAGGGTTTTTCTCCGTGTGCACCGCGCCACTGGCGCGACGCTTATGATAGGGAGCTCCAAGTCATGAAAGGTTTATATTTTTGGATTCGACATGAAAAATCATGATTGTTGGTGCATGGCCAAGAAGTTTGGGCAAGGTTTGAGTCCCCAGGAGGTCAAAAACACTCAAAAAATAACCTCTCTGCCCCTATTTTGACACACAGGAAGCAGTCTTGGGAGGTTGAAGTTGTGGAGGGGAAAATGAGCACCAAATTCAAAAATTCCACTTGGGTTGGAAAGTAGACAGGTAGGGCTTTCTAACAAGTACACTTGGGCACAATTTGGACTTCAGAAAGTACCTCAAAGTCGCCTCCAAAGTGGCGCAATGCATATAGTTTTGGGCGCGGCGCACAGAGACCCAAAGGCCAAAATCACTTCCGCTCCGCAACATTTCGATTCGCGATTTTCTCCAAGTGGGCTCGCTCATTTACTCTAAATTTTTCTCGGCACCTAAGGAAAAGTTTAAAAAGTATTTTCACTAAAGGTTGGCTTCTATCCAAGTGGCAAAGGAAGGTGAGAAGTCACCCAAACAGTTTGTCGTTTTTGTAACGCTGCACCTATCACTAATGGTTGGCTTTCCATTTCCAGTTTGTAATGATTTGAAAAACTCCCAACTTTGGATCATTCCATTTCCTAATGGAAAAGTCTATTTATTGTATGAACAACCATTTACAAAGGGTTGGTTGGAATTTCTGGGAGTAGTGGGAGAGAAAACTCAGCTCTGCACTGCACATTTTGGTGAGGGAATTAATAAAATGATGCAGCTCTGATTCATGAGATTCATGTGGTATGATGTTTAGCAGATGTTTCTTCTTTCTGTTTCATATGTGTATTTGATATGTTTTATACAGTCCATTCATAACCATTTCCAATTGAATGCTTTAAAGTAAGAAAGGTGGAATCCAGTTCACTACTCTGCCTCGGTAAGGTATTCATGTTGTATGTTTATTATTCTATTTGAAAAGGATTCATTTGCTATGCCCTTTTCAACCTCTTAACAGTATTTCCATTCCATATTACTTCAATCTTACTGTTAAACCTCCTGCCTATCTTGCCTCGCGAAAAATTTTGTGTCCTTGAATTAATTTCCAAACTCATGTGTTCCTTTGGTCCCTTACAGCCCAGAAAATTCAGTCATTCAAAAATCGCCTTTTCCACATCTATTACTAGCCTAAAATCAATATTTCATTTTGAGTCATCTCAGACTTTATTGTATATTTTTACTGAGTGTGACCCGGAGAGAGCCCTCTCTTGTTCTGGTAGGGCTAGCTACCAGACTGAGCATGGTTTGTGGTTACCCTGAATTTTTCCTTCTTTCATCCTAAGGTAGATTTAGGTGCTAACAGGAGGTATAAGGATGTTTATGTAAACAATATGCTTGTACTTCTCTCTTTCCATGCCATTTAATGAATGAAGGCCTCCCCACTATTGAGTAGGGCCTAGAGATGTAATCCAAATTGGATGAACTCCATAATCAAATATCTATGTCTTGATCTTGTTAGTGCCTAAATCTACCTCAGGCTGAGAAAAGTAGGATCTAGGGTAACATCAAACCATGCTTAACCTGGTAGCTAGTCCTACCAAGTCGAGAGAGGGCTCTCTCCTTGTCAATCTCAGCAAAAATGATCAATGAGGCTTGAGATGACTTATGTGAAGACTGATTTTAGGCTAGGTATTTGTGCAAAAGGGTTTGATTGAGTTTGATGATGTTTTGTTGGCTCAAATGGAAAGGCAGATTTTGGGTGTGGAGAATGAGGCTCATTTTTGCAGAGATCTCAATGGGGCAAGGTAGGCAGATGATTTGATACTTTTAAATTGAATGAAATGGAGAGCTTTTAGACAGGTGAGGAGTTGAATAGGGCAAGAAAACCTCAGGGATCCTCTTCAAATATGTGAAAACATAAATAACTAAGCAAACCCTAGGTAGAGCACTGTAATTTCAATGGATTCTACCTTTGTCCTTGTTTGTTTTAGTTAAGATGAAAGAAGAGAGAGAATGGCATACATAAAACACATGTAAACTTACACTTACAGAAGGAAACACAATATCAAAGCAAAATTCCACATGAATCCCATAGAGTGCTGCAAACCTTGGTATATTCCTTAGCCAAAACTACTGAAAAATGTATACAATGAAGCTCCAAGCTTTCTCAAAAGTCCAACCTTTGCTAATGACTGAAAAATCACAAGATATAGGATAACAACAACTCATCCTAGCCTCTAGGGGTCGAGCTCATAATTTTAGTATCTATTCCAACAAATTCTAAAGTGATAACTAAAAATTAGGCAGTGGAACAGCTTGCCTCTAAAAACTAGGGAACTGATTCATTCAGTTGCAAACTACTTTTTCAAGGATGAATCTACCTCTATGAGTGAAAATTTAGCATAATTACAGCAAGATCCATAAAATTACATTAAATTACATCATGATTTTGACATTTGGAAGGAGAAAAGTCAAACTGTCAAGAAACTAGGCGAAAAACAAAGCATTTTTGGTCAAACTGAGCAAAATTTCCCCAATGCGTTGTGCTGATTTTCCTATGCATAGCACCTGTTTGCAGCTGATTTTGGAGGCCTTCCTGGTGTCCAAATTTTCTCCACGTGTGCTTTTTGGAAAGGTTAGCCTGTCAAATTTCTAGAACAAGTGTAATCTTTGAATTTGGCCTCGATTTTCGCCTCCAAAATTGAGTTCTCCCAACACTGCTTCCTGTGTGTCAAAAAAGGAGTAGAAAGGTCATTTTTGGGGTGTTTTTGACCTTTTTGGTGGCTCAAAACCTGTCAAAATGCTTTGGCCATTTGTGAACATGCATAGTTTTTCATGAAAAATCCAAAAATGTTGTGTTTTCATCAAAAGGAGACCCCCATCAAAAGCGAGCGCCAGGTGGCGCGGCGCATTGGGCAGAAAAACCTGTGTTTTGGCCTAAAAATTCCAAAATTGCAAAAAGTGTCCCAAATTTTTTGAAATTTGGGTTGAGTGTTCTCCATTAAGTGTTATGCTAGGCCAAGGAAGCCTCAACCAAGATCTAAAGTCTATCTCGCTCTTTCGCTTCCTCGATGCCTTCTTCAACTTGGCCTTCAAGTTCCTGATTCTTGCCTTGCAACTTTTGTTTCTCACCAAGCAATGGTAGGCCATGTGCCTCAACACATTTTTCTAATTGTTGGCCTTCTCTAGCTTCCTTTCCCAATTGCAAGTTTGTTCTCTCAAGCCAAGATTCACGGTCATGTTCAATCTCTTGCTCATACCCATGATCACTATCTCTTTCCATTGTTTTCCTTTGGTTTTGAAAAATGTGGTTGTATATGGATGGCTTTGTGGATAACAGTGTGAAAATATGGTGAAGGAATGAAATAGGTAGAGTGTATGGAAGAGAGTGTAAAAATGTATCTGTGAACAGAGTTTAGGGATGGGAATAAGAGTTTTAGGGATGTGAGGAGGGTTTAGGGATATGGATAGGGTTTGGGGAGTGTAGCATTTGGGAAATTATATGTGGAGAATGGGATTAAGGGGAAAATTTATGACGAGAGTGGGATTAAGGGGATAGGGTGTACAACCATTAGTGCAATAAAGCAAACTAGGGTTTCACCCTAGAAGCTAGGGTTTCACCCTAGAAGCTAGGGTTTTAGGGTTTTGGGGATAGGGGAGTAGGATGAGTAGAAATGAGAGGGGAAATGGGAAATGAAATTAGTGAAATGTAGTGAAGGGGATGAGAAAGTGGTAGAGGGGAATAAGACAACAAAAAATGGCAATTTTGCAAACCCTAGGCAGATTTTCAATGAAACTATGCAAGGAGCTAGGGTTTTAATATTTCCCTATTAAATCACCAACAGGACTGAAACAAACTCATGCATTGAGCATATTGGAGTGTGAAATTACTTGGGCAATGAGGAATTTACGATTTTGGGAGATTTGGTGGAAGAGTTTAATGGATTTCAGACTTTGTAGCCCAAAGCGTCGCGCTGCCCCAATGCATAGCGTCAGTTATAAAATTACACTGTAAATCACTGCCCAATGCGTAGCGCCTTTTTGCAGGAGACTTTTGGAGGCCTTACCAGTGTTCAAATTGGGTGAAGGATAGTTTTTTGGAAATATTATGGAGTCTAATTTCCAACCCAACTATAATTTTTCAATTTGGAGTTCATTTGCCCTGTCAAAAATCAAATCTCCCAAGAATGGTCAAAATGTGAAAAATGAGGCTGCCTAAAGGAAGAGTGTTGTTACAGTCAACATATGAAGGTCTTTCTCAACTCCAAATTGAGCTCATGATATCCCATTGGAAATCAATTTGTGTCTAGTTATCATTTGAATCATCAAGAAATTCATTAGGCCAACCAAGCTAGGAGAAAGCTTGATTTTCCCAAGGTCACTTCAGAGGTGCATCAATTCTCCTGAGGCAACTGTATTTTTGACATTTCTATAAAACCATGACACCCGTGTAAAACGTGAAGGAGGTTTTCTTCCTTGGCCTATTTTGGAAAAAAACCTCTCTCATTTTTCCCAAATTCATCTTTTCTTGCTCAGAAACATCATTGGAGTAAAACCTATCCCAATGTGTGGAACAAGGGATTTGTTGAAATGAAGTGAACTAAAGAGGATAAGGGGCTTCTAAATTCTTAAGAAACTTTTGGGAAGTAGGGAGGGATGTTAGGAAGTAGGGGAAAGTGGAATTTCAAATATTTAATGAGGGGAAGGGGTCCAAAAGGGAAAAACACAGGCCTAGCCTAGAAAATTGTCAAGTTCTAGCAAGAAAATAGGGTTTGTGCGAAAATGAGGAATTTGAGGGATATGAGTGATGGGAAGTGTTTAATAAGGTACATTAAGGATAGGGGAAGGTGTATGAACATCAGGATACAAGTTTTGCTGATGATTTGACCAACAAGGTGTAAAATGACCCAGTGGAACTTGACATGATGATGACAACCCTCTGAATGATGGTACACTCAGCTGAATGGTGACATGGACTGAGATTTGGACAACTTTGAAAGGAGTGAAAGAAAACCCTAAACCTAATACATAGTGACCAAATTTTGTTTGAAGACTCACTGAAATGATAAAATTTGACCTTGAAACCTAAAATCACTTTGAAAGAGCATGTTTGATCACTGGAGGAAGGTTGCAAAGACTAACACTAACATTGGCTCCAATGGGGATGGTAGCTCCTTGGAGGTGCCAAGAATGGCAGACCTTTGGAAGAGCAGACCAATGCCTTATCCATTGTGCAATGGAGTCAAAAACTCAAGCTGAAATGCATGACTGAAAACTGACGACTTGATGACGAAAATTGACTCTCACTCAACTAAAAACTGACTTGATACTTAAACACAACCGACAAACTGGAAATGATGCTCAAAGTAGAGCTTATTCATCAAAACCTACTCTAACAGTTTCATTCATCACCAAACCAAGTGAAATGAAACAACCAATGCAACCAAGTAAGTATTCTGGCTGCTATTTGAAATCTCCGCAAGTGCTTGCTTATGAACAACAAGAGAGAACTATTGAAAGGCAACTCCCATGAAAACTTGTGAATAGATCCGTTGAATATTATGGATTCTCTATCCGCCTCCAAAAACAATACATAATGATCTTGAAATTCATGCACACTGGGAATTAGCTCATCCAATGGATTACTTCTCTTCTCTTCATACCATGCATGCAAACTTTGATCTGAGCTTTGTGACGAGATTCCCGCTGAAAATGACAAAGAAACCGGCTGCCGGATCAAGTTTGTATCAATACTTTTGGCAAGCTCACAGATAGGAGAAGGACTTTGACTGCAGACATCATCCAACACATAAGCTATTGGATCGTGAAAAACTTGAAAAGACTACTACAACCCATTTTCTATTGGTTCCAATGAGATTGCATGACTTTCTACAAGCTGCTCATTTGAAGATATACTATGTAGTTTTCCCTTCAGAAACTGAAATGATTAAAAAAAAAATGGTATGGAATCATCTTGTATCATTTGATCATATGTGCCAGCTTCCAAGTTTGCATCTACAACTTGACAGTCAATGGCATTTGGGGGCTGTAAATCTGGATATGAGAAGTCTTGAACAAGGATTTCATTGTCCTCAAGATGATCCAAATCAAGACTTGTCGACAGTTGATTTCTGATTGCATCGGTTGGTCACTGTCATAGCCGATATGCATCGGTTGGTCACTGTACTCGAGCTGCTGAAAGTGAACTTCCTCCTTCCACAAACTAGTTGTTGATTTGTCTGCAAGATTAGCTTTTGTTTGGAGAACATAATCATCATCATACTGATCAAACTGAGGCAAATCGTCAGTATAAAACAAATCATCAAGCATACATGTCATGTCAACAGATCTCTCTTCTCCAAGATGATCTATAAGACAATCATTATCAGATCTATGACAACTGGGATAAGAAAGAAGATGTTTTGGATCAGCAACTTGTTCTTCTTCAATCAGTGAGCCAGGGGATTGAACATTATACTCATTCCTTGTGGTGATATTTTGCATCATCTCTTCCACTACACTTGCCAAAATGTCAAGCTTTACCTCTAGAGATGTCGATTCCTCCGGATCTATGTTTTTCATCTCTTCTTCCTTCAGCTTTGCCCTTATGATCAGAAAATGAGCCTCTACGTCTACTGCATTGTTCTGCATCTCTTCAAGTGTTGCAAGATTCCCTTCCCTCAGTTGAAACTCCATTTCTGGATCAAAGGAACCTGGGTAGTGCAAGAGAGCAGATCCAGGAGGAGGTCTGATATTAACAGGCATCGAATAATAAACTTGGTTAAGTCTGGCAGAAAACTGTTGTAATATCTCCCCTGTCAATATTTTCAGCTGGTTATACTCTTCTATAATCAAGAAAGTGTTCTGTCTGACCACCAACCTATCAAGGAAAACTTTGACGAACTACTGGTAATCTGAGATGGTCGCATCAGGCAGGGTTTTGAACCAACTCTTGACTTTTCATTGCAAAGAAAGAGAAAAAAGCCTAATATTGACATCCTCTTTATCAACTTCGAAAAGGTCAAGAAAGGACTCAAAATCCAATACATGTCTCTAAGCAGTGATATTGACGCATTCACCATCAAACCTTGGTGGATATAGATAATGATTTTTAGGGAAAGCATGGGATATAGGAGGTAAAATTAGAGGCTTGTATCGATTTGGAATTTTACAAGGTAGTGGGGTATGTACAAAAGGTATAGAATCAGTCTTGGTCTCTTGGGGCTCATCAGTTTGAAGATGGTCATCACAAAATTCAGAAAAAGGGTCTTGATCAAGCTCAAAGGCATGCAAATATTTGGTATTTACAATCTTCAAAGGGAAGGAATCAAATGCAGGCCGAGGATATTTTCTCAAATACAATATACTTTGCAAAGCCTTCTTGACATTATCGGGAAAAGAGAAGAAATAATTTAAAACACAGAACAAAATGTCTTGGATGAAATTCCAACTTGAATACCTGACCTTTCCATATTGTCCTTTCATGTTTTTGTTGGTCGAGTTCATCCTCCAGTGGAGTCTTTGGATCTTATCTCGAAAATGATTTGGAATCGCCAAGTGAATGATTTCAGCCTTTCCAGTGTCTGATCGTTGTCCACCATCAACAATCAGATCTGAACTTGATACATGCTACTGGGGAAATTTTCAAGTCAGATGTTCAGCTTATAAGACTAGACTGGAGATTGATTGAAGTAGCTTTTATCTACTTATGCACTCGCAAAGCAATGTGTAGTTCGAAGGCTTCTTGGCATAACTTTATGCTCCGTCTGTAGTTTATAAAACAAGAACACTAACAAACAAATAAGATTTTCTTCCCCAGTATGGTCACCACTATGTTAGTGCCTAAATCTACCTCAGGCTGAGAAAGGTAGGATCTAGGGTAACATCAAACCATGCTTAACCTGGTAGCTAGCCCTACCGGGTCAGGAGAGGGCTCTCTCCTTGTCAATCTCAGCAAAAATGAGCAATTAGGCTTGAGATGACTTATGTGAAGACTGATTTTAGGCTAAGTATTTGTGCAAAAGGGTTTGATTGAGTTTGATGATGGTTTGTTGGCTCAAATGGAAAGGCAGATTTTGGGTCTGGGGAATGAGGCTCAGTTTTGCAGAGATCTCAATGGGGCAAGGTAAGCAGATGATTTGATACTTTTAAATTGAATGAAATGGAGAGATTTTACATAGGTTAGGAGTTGAAAAGAGAAAGAAAACCTCAGGGATCCTCTTCAAACAACTAAAAACATAAATAACTAAGCAAACCCTAGGTAGAGCACTGTAATTTCAATGGATTCTACCTTTGTCCTTGTTTGTTTTAGTTAAGATGAAAGAAGAGAGAGAATGGAATACATAAAACACATGTAAACTTACACTTACAGATGGAAACATAATATCAAAGCAAAATGCCACATGAATCCCATAGATTGCTGCAAACCCCGGTCTATTCCTTGGACAAAACTACTGAAAAATGTATACAATGAAGCTTCAAGCTTTCTCAAAAGTCCAACCTTTGCTAATGACTGAAAAATCACAATATATAGGCAAGAAACAAATCATCCTAGCCTCTAGGGGTGGAGCTCATAAGTTTAGTAGTTGTTCCAACAAATTCTAAATTGAAAATTAGGCAGTGGAACAGCTTGCCTCTAAAAACTAGGGAACTGATTCATTCAATTGCAAACTACTTTTTCATGGATGAATCTACCTCTATGAGTGAAAATTTAGCATAATTAAATCAAGATCCATCAAATTACATTAAAATACATCATGATTTTGACATTTATAAGGAGAAAAATCAAATTGTCAAGAAACTAGGTGAAAAACAGAGCATTTTTTGTCAAACTGAGCAAAATTTCCCCAATGCACCGCACTGATTTCCCTATGCATAGCGCCTGTTTTCAGCTTCTTTTGGAGGCCTTCCTGGTGTCCCAATTTTCTCCAAGTGTGCTTGTTGGAAAGGTATGCCTGTCTACTTTCTAGAACAAGTGGAATTTTTTAATTTGGCCTCTATTTGCCCCTCCAAAATTGAGTTCTCCCAACATTGCTTCTTGTGTGTCAAAAAAGGGGTAGTAAGGTCATTTTTGGGGTGTTTTGGACCTTTTTGGGGGCTCAAAACCTGTCAAAATTCCTTGGCCATTTGTGAGCATGCATATTTTTTCATGAAAAATCCAAAAATGCTAAGTTTTCATCAAAAGGAGACCCCCATCAAAAGCGAGCACCAGGTGGCACGACGCATTGGGCAGAAAAACCTATGTTTTGGCCTAAAAATTCCAAAATTGCAAAACATGTCCCAAATTTTTTGAAATTTGGGATGAGTGTTCTCCATTAAGTGCTATGCTAGGCCAAGGAAGCCTCAATAAAGATCTGAAGTCTATCTTGCTCTTTTCGCTTCCTCGATGCCTTCGTCAACTTGGCCTTCAAGTTCTTGATTATTGCCTTGCAACTTTTGTTTCTCGCCAAGTAATGGTAGGCCATGTGCCTCAACATAGTTTTATCATTGTTGGCCTTCTCTAGCATCCTTTTCCAAGTGAAATTTTGTTCTCTCAAGCCAAGATTCCCGGTCATGTTCAATCTCTTGCTAATACCCATGATCACTATCTCTTTCCATTGTTTTCCTTTGGTTTTGAAAATGTGGTTGTATATGGATGGTTTTGTGGATAACAGTGTGAAAATATGGTGGAGGAATGAAATGGGTAGAGTGTATGGAAGAGATTTTAAAAATGTATGTGTGAACAGAGTTTAGGGATGGGAGTAAGATTTTTAGGGATGTGAGTAGGGTTTAGGGATATGGATAGGGTTTGGGGAATGTAGCGTTTGGGAAATTATATGTGGAGAATGGGATTAAGGGGAAAATGTATGAGGGCAGTGGGATTAAGGGGATAGGGTATACAACCATTAGTGCAATGAAGAAAACTAGGGTTTCACCCTCGAAGCTAGGGTTTTAGGGTTTTGGGGATAGGGGAGTAGGATGAGTGGAAATGAGAGGGGAAATGGGAAATGAAATTAGTGAAATGTAGTGAAGGGGATGTGAAAGTGGTAGAGGGCAATAAGACAACAAAAAATGGCAATTTTGCAAACCCTAGGCAGATTTTCAATGAAACTGTGCAAGGAGCTAGGGTTTTAATGTTTCCCTATTAAATCACCAAGAGGACTGAAACAAACTCATGCATTGAGCATATTAGAGTGTGAACTTACTTGGGAAATGAGGAATTTACAATTCTAGGAGATTTGGTGGAATATTTGAATTGATTTCAGGCTTTGTAGCCCAATGCGCTGCGCTGCCCCAGTGCGTAGCGCCAATTATAAAATTACACTGTAAATCACTGCCCAATGCGTAGCGCTGGCTCAATGTGTAGCACCTTTTTACGGGAGAATGTTGGAGGCCTTTCTGGTTTCCAAATTGGGCGTAGGATAGCTCGTTGGAAAGCTTATTAAGTCTAATTTCGAACCCAACTATAATTTTTCAATTTTGGGTTCATTTTCCCTGTCAAAAATCAAATCTCCCAAGAATGGTCAAAATGTGCAAAATGAGGCTGCCTAAAGGCAGAGTGCTATTGCAGCCAACGTTTGAAGGCCTTTCTCAACTCTAAATTGAGCTCATGATATCCCATTGGAAATTCTTTGTGTCTATTTATCATTTGATTCATCAAGAAAGTCATTAGACCAACCAAGCTAGGAGAAATCTTGATTTTCCCAAGGTCGCTTCAGAGGTGTATCAATTTTCCTGAGGCAACTGTATTTTTGACATTTCTCTAAAACCATGATACCTGTGTAAAACGTGAAGGAGATTTTTCTTCCTTGGCCTATTGTGGACAAAAACCTCTCTCAATTTTCCCAAATTCATCTTTTTTCATAAACATCATTGGAGTAAAACCTATCCCGATGTGTGGAACAAGGGATTTGTCGAAATGAAGTGAAATGAAGGGGATAAGGGGATTCTAAATTCTTGAGAAAATTTTGGGAAGTAGGGAGGGATGTTAGGAAGTAGGGGAAAGTGGAATTTCAAAGATTGAGTGAGGGGAAGGGGTCCAAAAGGGCAAAACACAAGCCTAGCCTAGAAAATTGTCAAGTTGTAGCAAGAAACTAGGGTTTGTGTGAAAATGAGTAATTTGAGGGATATCAGCGATGGGAAGTGTTTAATAAGGTACATTAAGGATAGGGGAAGGTGTATGAACATCAGGATACAAGTTTTGTTGATTATTTGACCATCCAAGAGAAATTACCTTCAAAACCCTAGGAGAGGGAAATGAACCTCACCTAGGAACAACTGAAGCATGAACAAGGTGTAAAATGACACAGTGGAACTTGACATGATGATGAAAACCCTCTAAATGATGGTACTCTCAGCTGAATGGTGACATGGACTAACATTTGGACAACTTTTAAAGGAGTGAAAGCAAACCCTAGACCTAATACCTAGTGACCAATTTTTTTTTGAAGACTCATTGAAATGACAAAATTTGACCTTGAAACCTAAAACCACTTTGAAAGAGCATGTTTGATCACTGGAGGAAGTCTGCAAAGACTGACACTAATAGATCTCATGTGTGATTATGTCTCTTTTATATTCATTTTATATGCTTATGTTCCACGGTTTTTAAGTGCTCTATTTCATGTAATTCTGATGCATCTATAAGAAAAAATTCCTGGATCAAGTGGAGATGGTCATTAGGCGCTTTGATTATTCACATGTGCATATTCTAGACTATAAAGGGATTATGTTTCGTTGTAGAAGATGCTACAAAAAGGGCATATTATGAAGGAATACTACCTCCATGTTCATTGACAAAAAGGGAATTAGACACTCGCTTCTTCAAAAAAGAGGATCTTACCTCATAAGGAGGTGATTAGAGACATGACAAGACCCACAAAAGTGGAACAAGCAACCTAGGAGAAGGTACTAGTCAGCACATGACCACCACTTCTATCGCTAGATAAGGAGTTTGAACAGATACAAGAAGAGGCAATTTTTGGGAAACTTCCAACTGAAAATGACCTCTCGGCCCCAAAGCAGAGGGAGGATCCAATATTAGTTATACTTCCTTTCCATTTCACTTTGTCAAATTTAGTCATTTATTTTACTAAAATGAGTAAAGGATGAATAGTTCCTCTAGTTTTTATGCCTCCTCTCCACACCACACCTCGCGCCGCCTTATTCCTTCTACTAATTGCCTATGTCCTCTTGTTACCTTGCACACCAAGTCAATGGTAATTTATCTTCAAGAGGGGTTGTTCAATGCTTCATTTTATTCTTCTAATTCATACTCTTTATAGCCTATGGAATATCGAGTAACCAATTCGGTTATCCCCTATGGCCTTGGATATAATCTAAATGTTATGAAATGAAAGAGTTGGGGCAGGAAATCTCATCTCACAAAATCCCAAGTAAAATCTCGTACATGTGTTGCTACTAGGAAATAACTCTCCATTGATGGGGTGCTCTGACTAGTGAAGGCCCTAGGAGGAGTTCCATCATGATTTTGTTATCCTTTAACTAAAGGGATCTAGCCAACCCATCAAAAAACATGGGACTTAGGAGGTTAGTTAATTTGCATCATCGTAAAATTATCATGGTCCAATAAACTTTAGGAGAAGGGGACACTATTGGTAAAGTGTTGGAATATTTGTTTAGGGGTTGAGTTTTTTTCCTGTTCAAATGTTAAAGGAAGGTTGGGGGGCTTGTTATAGGGTGGAACCTTAGAAGCACAAAACTCTTAAACTAGTGGGGTTTCGACTCTATGATTGGGGCGGATTTTCTATCATTAGATTTAAGAGTGGAAATGAGAGTGCTTAACGCTTATGGTCCATGCATTAAGATGGTATCCTTTTAGGAAACTATGGTTTAGAAACAATTGTTGAATTCAGAGATCCTGATTCTGGGAGGATATTTGAATTTCTCATTGGGAACTGTGAAAGTATGGTACCTCTTGCAAGGCCAAATCTTGTCACTGAATTATTTTAACACTTTCTTATGGACGTAAACTTGTTGACATGGAGGTGGTTAAGGTGAACCCTACCTGGTGGAATAAAACGATGGGGGAGGCAAGGGTGGCAAAAAGGTTGGACCAATTCCTTCTCTCGAAAAAGCAAGTGGAAACATTTTCATTTATGCTCCAATGAGTGGGAAGTGGGGGAGAATCAAATGATCATCCATTTTTCCTAAAAATAAAATGGATGGGGGAAAATCCACTAAGCCCTTTTAAGTTCAATTTAGCTTGGACCAAAGTGTTGGAAATAATACTGAGAGGGGAGGGGGGGGTGAATCAGTATTAGCAAATCAATAACCTTTTCATTTCCATAATCAGATTTATATATGCTACTTCAGTGAAGGGAACTCGCGTGTGCACACAATTGTTCTTAAAGCAACCAATGCATATCCAGTGAACTTGTGATTCAGTTAATTCATCATATGTTGATCTTTAAGCAATGTATCAGTACTTTATTAAACATTAAACAGTGACCATGTGTATTAATAACAAAATAAACCATCACACATAAGTAACACACATGAACACCAAGATTTAAGGTGGAAACCTAATATGGGTGAAAACCATCAATTGTTGTTGTCTCTATCTTCTTTTAATAATAATAAAATATGTTTACAATCTTGTACTGGTGCAAACTCATACAAGTACGTAGGCTTCTACTTGCAGAAGGTTACAACCTTCTCTCATTTTCCAGCTTCAATTGGAAGGGAGCTACAACCCCCTAGCTCTTTTACTAGCCAATATGTTCACTAGTATGTAGGCGCTGACCTATAGAAGGCTATGACCTTCTTTCTTCCTCCAGGGACCACGTTTCATAAATTTTCAGACTGGATGCTCCTGGTACACAACAATACACATGAAGGCCTCATTTCATCCAATTTTCATACTGGACCCATCAACAACGTTGAAGCTTAGAATCAATCACATTTGCAATACAACCATCAAATACATCTGCATCAACCAGTCACTAAAACTCAATCATCACTCCCTAAACTAAATCAATCACTGAAAACCTCTGAACCTCTGACACAACTGAATCAACCATTCATTCATACTTAATAAACTTCAACTAATCAACTGGAATAGATAGATCACTATAACCATTACACAGATCTGAACCCAGAACACTACTTCATCATTCAGAACCAGTTGTAACCTCAAAACCATGCATTTGAGTGTATATGCTACTTGGAAGAGCTGAACCAGTGTGTATACGCAACTTCACCAAAGAGAACCATCATATAGATATGTAAATATTTACTTATAACTTCGTTGCACTTCCCGACTTTAGAAATACCTAGATCATCACATATAAAGGATAAAACATGTGTTAGCAATTAGATCTACCCCATCCATTATTAGATCACATAATGATAAGTCATTATGATTATGATCCATCATTAGATCTCATCCACCATCACTGAAGCAAATCACAATCAATCAATCTGAACATTCAGAATACTATCACCAGAATGCAATCACCAGAACATAAAGCATAACCTAGAACTCTGCATCAACAACCAGAACCAACTGCCACTTCAAACATCATAGTTCATAATGTATACGCTACTTTGATGTGTCAAACTAGCGTGTATACGCACTTTTACCAAAGCGAAACAACATACACACCTGCAAATACTAACTTGAAACTTCATAGAGATTTCAGACTTCAGTCATACTCAAATCATAACATTTACAGAATAAAACATGTGTTAGTATTCAGATCTAAACTATCCATCATCAAACCACATAATGATAGTTCATTTCAGGCTTTATGATCCCAATCCATTAACCATCATCAACCACATAGGTGCATCCTTAGATCAGATCAAGAAAAGCATCAGAATCTCATAACTTGCATATATGATATAACACTTCATAAGATGTTCAATACTTTCTCACCCTGGCCTAATTATCTTCTCCTCCTTATATAGTTTTAGGCTTTTCACAATACCTTGGACCAAAACCACTTAGGTCCAATACCTTGGACCAAGTACCTAGAGTCAATACCTCAGACCAAATACCTTGGATCAATACCTTGGACCAAAATACCTTGGACTAGATACCTCAAACCAAAACCTTGGTTTTCCAACATGTACGCGCTTTTCCTTATGTGAAAGTGTGTGTATACATATACACTCCTTTGGTTCTCTTAACCTGCATGTATACGCTATTTTTCTACAGTGAACCTGCATATACAACTTAACGTACTTGTACTATCCTTTTTATTCAACTTCTTGATTCTGATCTGTAGTCCTTTGTTCCTTCATCCTATTCTTTTGTACCATTACTTTGTTCCCTCTAAATAGACCTGTTATAATGTGATTTTCCATTGTACATTACTCCTGAACTGATTCCTTGAACTGCCCTGCATTTGTCACATCTATAAATACAACTATCACGCATTCTGTCATATCTGATATCTCTCCTATAGATTCATCTAGTTACCATATACAAGTGAGTTGTTCTGCTATAAGTGGGTTTCCATCAAGTACAACACATGTATCATAATGCCAACATGATGAGGATTTTTTGGCTCTTGCCTCATCGTCATGGATTCAATACAACCTTCAGGTGTGAAACTCTAGAATAGTCCAATTTGCAGACAATCTGTCCAGATTCAATAAAGCCACCATTCAGTAAGAAGCTAGAAATAGGTTTCAAGATGAGCAAGAGCCGAAGAATGTGGAAGGGAGTTGAAGGTTATAGGTGAAATGGAAGATGGTGGTTTTGTAAATGAGGACACAAAAAAAATACTCTTTCTTCTAGAAGCCAGGAAAAGACAATTGTTAAAGGAAAGGGAGGCTACATGGAGGCTAAAGAGTAGGGAATTATGGTTGGGATGTAGGGATGAACATACCAAAATTTTCCAAAATTTTGCTAAAGGTAGGTAGATGGCCAATACTATATGGAATATACAAGACCAAGAGGGAAGCTACACCATCATTTTTGACGATTTAACTTGATTAGGGAAAAATCATTTTGGAACTCTCTTTAATATTGAGGAGGGGGAATCTATTGAAGAGGTGGTTACATTGGCACAACTTTTTCCAAGATTCATCGATGGGGAGGAAAATCATAGCCTTATGGAAGAAGTGATGGATTCAAAGTTACAAGAGACATTGTATAGCTTCAAAAAGGATAAAAGCACAAGGACCAATGGGTGGACCATCTAATTATTCCTAGGGCTCTATGAGACCCTTGGAAATGATCTTCTAAGAGTTGTGGAGGAGTCTAGATCTATTATATGAGTATTGGCCTCTTTCAACACCACCTTCATACCATTCCAAATATGCAAAATCCACTCAATTTTAATGAATTCATACCAATCTCTCTACGCAACTGCATATGCAAGATAATTTCGAAGGTGAATGCTCAGTGGCTAAAACCTAATCTATTTAATGCAATTTCTATTGAACAATTTGGGTTTCTATAAGGTCACCAAATACATGAGGCTATAGGTGTAGAATATGAAGAATTACATAGCCTTAAAATTAGGAATTTGAAAGCAATTTTTTTGAAGATTGATCTCTATAAAGCTTATGATCAAGTAAGAAGGTTATACCTCTATATTATTCTAACACATATAGGGTTTGAGGTGTCTTTCAACACTTGGATTATGAGTTTCCTTACCTTGATCTCCTTTGCGGCATTGATTAATTGTTCTTCGTCCACTTTTTCTCATGCACAAAGGGGACTCTAATAGGGTTGTCCCCTCTCACCTCTCTTATTCCTGCTAGTTGCAAAAGGACTTAACATGCTATTGGCTGATGAAAAATGAAGAGGTGTGTTTGTGGGGGTGGAGGTGGCTAAAAATTTGAAATTAACACATATTTTGTTTGTAAATGGCATCCTTATTTTATATGATGGGACACAAAGAGATATTGATCTCCTCCATCAAGCTCTATCCTTATTCAAGAAAGCATCAAGTATGTAGATAAATTCATCTAAATCTATTATCTCGATACACTTATTAGAGAGGGAAGAGGTTTGTCATGTACAAGTAGTTTTTCATTTTAATGATATTCACTTTGATGAAGGTATGAAGTATCTATGTTTCCATTTAAAACCAAATTCCCATCGAGAAGAGGATTGGTACTAGCTCATTGTTAATTGGAAAAATGATAAAAATCTAGAGTGTGTGTGGCTATCACAAGTAGGGAGACTAGTAATAATAAAATATGTGTTGGAAGCCATTCTAATATATTCGAGACCTTTGTATTGTTTTCCCAAAGGAATTTTGGAGAAAATGCACAAATTATATTTAAGGTTTTTGTGGGCAAGCTCTTAGGAGCACTTCATCATGCCTTGGGTCAAATGTGCCAAAATTGAAACTCTAAAAGCACGTGGGGGGGGGGGGTGGCTCATGTCTACAAATAAGACTATGGTGGTACATTTTAAATATATTGATCTTGAGTCAAATTAAAGAAAGGATTAGCAATCCAACTAAAGGGGGCAACAATATTGTTGTTATTTGGAAGACAATGCTCACTTCCTTCCATTTGATTAAAGAACGAGTCTCTTAGATTGTAAATGGTTAGAAGTTTATGTTTGGAGTCGACCCTTGGTTCAACTATGGGAATTCTTACAAGCTCCCTCAAGTCTTAGTGGAACATTTACAGAGAAAAGGACAATTCACCTTAAATTAAGTGGCATATTAAGAAAGAACGAATCTTTAGGCCCAAGGATGGATGTTAGAAGATCAAATAGAAATTGATGAAGGTTATGTTGAGGCTTGGAGGGCTTATACTACTATGATCCACATATCACACATCTACTTAAAAGACATGGAGGATGAATTGGTCTGGGCCCATTGTTTGTGGGGGTGGAGGTGGCTAAAAATTTGAAATTAACACATATTTTGTTTGTAAATGGCATCCTTATTTTATATGATGGGACACAAAGAGATATTGATCTCCTCCATCAAGCTCTATCCTTAAATTAAGTGGCATATTAAGAAAGAACGAATCTTTAGGCCCAAGGATGGATGTTAGAAGATCAAATAGAAATTGATGAAGGTTATGTTGAGGCTTGGAGGGCTTATACTACTATGATCCACGTATCACACATCTACTTAAAAGACATGGAGGATGAATTGAAAAGTTGAGAGGGCATTGTTTGGTCAATTTAGTGTCATAAATTTCTCTACATAAATTATCACTCCAGGTATCGTAAACTGATGAAGTGTAATGCACTGTTTGTGCTATATGAACCTTCTTACTTCATTGTTTTTATGTTTTATGTTGTTTTGGGGGTTTTTGGTCCTTTAATCCCTAATGATTTACAATGTAACTAACAAAATCTTAAATCTAACCTATGTAAAGATTGCTAAGAACCTAAAGAAATGAGAATTAAAAGAGCTTAAGTAAGGTTTGGAAGCAAAGTTTTAATCAAGAAATGAAAACAGAGTTTCTATTTTTGCTTTTATCATTATTTCCAAATCATGAACTAAAAACTAAAAAGTACAATTGCAACTACTGTCTAATCAATTACAGAAACAAAACTAAATGAAATACTAAAAAGTGAAAGTGAATTTACAGCTAATGTCTAATATATTTAAAAAACAAAACTAAATGAAATACTAAAACTGAAAGTGAAATTACAACTAATGTCTAATCTATTTCAAAAACAAAACAAAATGAAATACTTAGTTACTCTGCCTCTCAATTTGGGAGAAAAATCTCCTTGTGATGGCATTTTGAGGAATTTTGTACTTCATTATTCTAAGAGAAGATAAATGCAAAAATGCAGAAAAGACTCATTGCATGAATGAAGTATTCAACCACTTAGTTTAAGATGAGTTATCAACTAGAAGGGCTTTTCAGAAGCATTCATCTACACCATGAGTCAATAAACTAGTAATAAAATGGCAAGAACAACAATTGCACTGATCAGTATAATTTAAAACTAAAGACTAGTGAAACAGTAAATGAAACAAACTAAATTATACTACTGAAATTCAACTTCTAACTACTGATAAAAACTAGAAAGAAAATTAAACAAGAAGAAGCTATTCTGCACAAAAAGAAGCTATTCTGTATTAGTGAGGAAATGAAAAAAATTGCATTATAAATAAGGTTAGTATGAAAATGATTATAAACATTGTAAGAGGAAATGATGAATTTATAGTTTAACTATAAAAGACAAAACAAAATGAAATGAAACCTTATTCAGCGCGGGGGCCCTCTACAACTGATCAGGTTATGAGTGCTCAATCAATCTCCAAGAAACTCCTTCACATATCCATAAAACACATGGTCTTCATATTAAAAGGAGGAAATGAGTTTTTTCAAAATTATAGAACAGTAAGTCTGAGCTTAATGCACGAGGAAATTTGAACTCCTTCCAAGTTCTCTACACAGGTATTTATAAGAAAATTATGCAACTATTTGTGGAGAAAAATAAGCTACAGCCAAAAACACATAGAAGACAGGCACACAGAATTTCCTTCCTCCACTGCTGGAGACATAAATCCAAGATGATGGCTGTTGGATTCAGTTGCACAGATGGCTATTCGAGTCCATGGGTTTAGGAAGTTGTTTCAGATAATGCTTTCCATCACTGTGAAATGTGTTGATTATCCACGAAACAAAGTCCTGTTGCCTTCAGTCTCTACGTTTGACTTCTCCATTGCCCAGAGTCTTGTACCATCTTCCTTGTTGACCTAGGCTAGGTGAATAGGACACTATCCATGTCATCATGATTTCCATGTTGCCCATGTTGTTAGTTTCTCCTTCTGACACCTGGAACCTGTTAAAGCATGGAAGTAGCTACAAAAGAACCGATTAATTACAGAATAGGTTGTGCTCCATAGCTAAATGACAAAAACTTATTCAAACAGTAAAACATAAAATCATAACATGTAAGACACTAAATGTCATCCTTAAGGCAATATATACTGGTCATTGATGATAAGAATGCATGTTCTTCATGGAAAAACAAAGAAAGGGATGAGAAGAGTTGCTAGGGAAAGAGTAGTTTTGAGGCTCAACATACCCCCACTGCAAAACCATTGCATGTCCCCATGCAATCAAAATTGTGAACTTCTTCCTCCTATTGTATTTGTTCTGATACTTCTGCCAACACATCCAACTTCCTCTTCTTGCTTTTGTTTGCATTGGCTGCCATCCTTGGCTTCCTCATAAGAAATCTATATTTGAGGTTAATAAGTATTTTCTTCAGCTTCTTATTTTTCCTTTTCAGCTTCCTGTTCTTTTTGTACCATAATCCCAAGTTTAGAATTGTGTTTTCATGAATATCTCTATTCATCTTGTTCTATTCCCTCAAAGTTCCATTTTCTTTTTGGATGTGCATGTTCATAATTTCTAGCTCAAAAATTTCTTGTTTGAGAGAGCTAGTTAGAGTTTCTTGTGGGGTGACAGGCTGCTCTGGATTAGCTGAAGTCCCTAGATCTACTGAGGTAATATTTTTCTCTAATGACTCTATGTAGTCATAGATTTGCTGTTGTACTAGATCTATGCTAGGAGAATCTCTACTTGGGCTGCCTTCAAGATTATATTGAGGGGAGTCTTGTGGGCTATGCTCAGATGAAATGATGTCAGGAGATTGAACTAGGGTTTCTTCCTCTAAGTTTATAAATTGGGCCTCTTTGGATTTCACCCTCTTCACCTTACCTTGGATTCTAGAACTCCTCCGCAAGTTTTGAAAGCTTATGGTTTCTTCCTTTGTGTCCTTCTTCTTCTTTCCTTTTTCCTTATGTTTCTTGATTTGCTCCTTGATTTTGGTTAGCCTTTCAGAGAGCAGTTGTTCATCTTCTTGAGGTGATGAAGGTTCAAGAATGTCCTTATTGATTTCTTCAACCCTTTCTTTCATTTTTCTCTTCTGTTTAGTCTACTTCTTAACCTATGGTTTAGGAGAGCTATCTCTGCATCATCTTTTTGTGAGGAGATTTGAATATGAATGTTGGTCTTTCTATTTCTACTTCTCTTAACATGATTTCCCTCAGATGAATCTGGAACATCTTGGAAGAAATTCCTTACCAAGAATTCTTCCCATGTTTCCCTTATACTTCTCAAATGAAATTAAACTAAAATCTTCACTAATCAATGATGATACAAAGTTGTTTCTATTGATTCAACTTCCTTTTGGACATTTGTTGCCATTCTTCTCAGACTATTCAGAAGGAAAAAGGGAAGATTGAGGGTTCCATTCTCTAGAAAATTCATTAACAAATGTATATGATAAACATACATAGACCCAAACATTCCTTCACATGTAATGAATTTTTGCAGTATTAACAACTTGTTACTCCATTTGTTCTTAAGGGCTGAAACTAGAATCCCTTCTCTAAAGACTATAACATCCATACCTGGGTTTTTAAGAATCCCCTTCCAAGATTCATCATGAAACTCTTTGTTTTTAAACCATCTTTCTCCTAGTCTTGGGAGTTCTGTTGCGTCTGCTATGAAGGATTTTGTGACTGCAAATTTGATATCCCCTATTTCCACTTATGTTAGCACCTAAATCTGCCTTAGGCTGAAAGAAGGCAAAATTCAGGGTAACCACAAACCACACTCAGTCTGGTACCTAGCCCTACTAGAACAGGAGAGGGCTCTCTCTGTGTCACGCTCAGTGAACAAATAAACAATATGGTCTGAGATGACTTACAATGAATATTGATTTTAGGCTAGGTAAATAAATATGAAAGAAGTATTTTGATAAATGACTGAGTTTTCTGGGATGTATGGGACCAAAGAACAGCATGAGTAGAGAATTTAACACAAAGGCACAGATTACTTCGTGAGGCAAGACAGGCGGAAAGTCTAGCAATTAAATTTGAAATAATGTGAAATGGAAAGATTGTTTAGGAGGGTGAAAAGGGCATAAATACATGAATCCTTTTCAACAGAAGAAGATCACAAAACGTGAAACTTTCCCAAAGGCAGAGCAATAAACATGAATTCTACCTTTTCTTACTTAGAAACTTTCACTAGAAATGAATATGAATGAACTGTGAAACATAACGAAATACATATGAAACATAAAGAAAATACATTTGCTAAACTCGCACCACATGAATCTCATGAACCAGAGCCATAGCCTTTCATTAATTCTCTGTCAAAATGTACAAAGAGTAACAGAGTTTCTCTCCCACAGTCTCCCAGAAATTCCAATCAACTCTTTGCAAATGGTTGTTCATACAATAAATAGACTTTGCCATCAGGAAATGGAATGACCCAAAGTTGGGGAGTTTTTTAAATCATTACAAACTGGAAATGAAAAGCCAACCATTAATGACAGGTGCAGTGTTACAAAAATAACAAAACTGTAGCGTAAATTTTTTGGGTGACTACTCGACTTCCTTTTTCCACTTGGATAGAAGCCAACCTTTAGTGAAAATGCTTTTTAAAATTTGCCTTAAGTGCCGGGAAAAATGTATTGTAAATGAACGGGCCCACATGGAGAAAATCGCAAATTGAAATTTCGCGGAGTGGAAGTGATTTTGGCCTTTGGGTCTCTGTGCGACGCGCTCCCTCAGTGCGCTACGCCCCTCTGCCTATGTGCTGCGCCTGTCAAAACACCTCCAACCTCACCCAAAATCTGTGCTAGCTCTCACAATCACTTTGAAATGCTTCTCTTTTTCCTTGGTGTGCAAGATGACATTGAGTCTTATGAAAAATCTATATAAAGACATTGGAGTCATGGTTTTGATTTTTGTTTCTTCAAAACCCACTTTGGCAATGTTTTGTTTTGGCACTTTTTCCATGATTTAATGCAACTATGTATTTGACTTCTCCTTTTTAGATTTTTGACTAAAATGATGAAATTTTTGGCACTTTTTTGTAGGGGTAGCTGACATGGCATTTGGCCGAGGAAACCATGACTGCGCCTGAAGAGATCAACTAGACTTTTTGAAAATTATTACAAATGACACACTGTTTACTTTTCTTCAAAACAGAGTTTTGAAGAACAGTCGTAATCTGTCAACATGACGATGAAAATCTTTAAATCACAACTTTGTAAGGGCCTCCCTCTGGTTTGCATGGCTTTATTGGACATGGTTGAAGACCAAATTGACTAATCCCTAGACCTAACGACTGAAATGACTCTTGTCCGTTAAAAGATCAAACATTAACTGTCATGGACTTTAATAAACATTGATGGAAAGACCTAAGCCAACAGGTGCCAGGCATGAGGGGTAAGGGGTAATGACTGACAAGACCCTCCCGTCAGATTATGGCATGCCCCTAGCGAAATGTAGCTGAGTGGATGCAGCGAGACACCTAAAAATGAAATGCAGAAAGAGTTTTGATCTCTGACGAAGGACTGACAAGACCGACTCTAACATTGGCTCTAATGGGGGATGGTAGCTCCTTGGAGGTGCCAAGAATAGCAGATCTCTCAAAGAGCTAGACAATGCCTTCGTCCATTGGGCTATGGAGTCATTATTTCGACAAACAACACAAGACTCTGACTCATTTATGAAACCAAAATGACTGAAAAACTGACTCAAATTTGATCTTGATATGACTTGAAGACTGACTTGACAAACTCTCACCAAACTGAAATAAATTGGTATTTACAGTGACAGTGGAAGCAGCGTCAACAACTCAGAAATGGTACCGCTTGAGCAGCCAACCATTGATCGGCCCTCCTGGATAATCTTCCCTATTTATTCCCTTCAGAAGAAAGGCATTCTGACCCCGATATGCTGCAATCTTGAAGGGACCTTTCTATAGATTCTCAAACTTACCGTGCTTACCCTTTTCCTCATTCCTTGTATCCCACTTCAGTACCACATCATCCAACTGAAATTTGTCCGCCTTTGCTTTTCTGTCATAAATTTTCTTAATCTTCTCCTACAACTTGGACATGTTTTGGAAAACTTCTTCTCTGGTCTGCTACAAGTGGACCACTTGATTCAATCTTCTCTGCATAGGATCATCTTCACTGCTGGCCTCTTGAAGAATTTTGACTACCGGGGCTGCGAGAGAGGTAGGAAACACTGTGTCAACTCCATAAACAAGCTCAAAAGGGGATGTACCAATGGATTTCTTCTGACTGACCCGATCTGCCCAAAGTGCATTGACCAACCTCTTATGCCAACTCTTCTTGTTTATTTCCAGCAGCTTCTTAATGATGTTGACCAATGATTTATTCGAAGACTCCGCCAGTCCATTGCCTTGCGGATGATAGGCAGTTGAGTGACCCAAAATGATGTGATATTTATGACAAAACTCTACCATCCTTTTTTATTTGAAAGCTGTTGCGTTATCAGTGATTAACTTACTCAGGAAACCAAAGAGAGACAGGATGTTATTTTCAAGGAATGAAATAATTACCGCATATGTAGCTTGTCTGGTGGGAGCTTCGATCCATTTCGTGAAATAATATGTCCCAGTGAGGATCCATCTATGCTGACCGGAAGAAGCGGGATGAATTTTGCCAATGAAATCTGATCCCCATTGCTGAAAAGGGGCACTCACCTCAATGGGCTTAAGGGGCAAAGGTTGTAATTTCTACCTTCCTTCAAAAATCTGACACTTATGATAGCTCTTGACCACCTTATATACATCCGCAAATAATGTCGGCCAATAGTATCCCGCTCTCAGGACTTTATTTGCTGTTGTTTTCCAAAAAAGGTGACCACCACAATCCCCTTCGTGGAAATCCTCCATGACTTGCTTTGCTTCTTTTTCCACTAAACAATTCAACAGAATGCCACCGGGATCTTTCCAATAAAGTGCAGAATTTAGAATGAAAAACTTGGCAGCCTTCAATTTGAGAGTTCTAGCTTTGTTTCTATTCATGCCGGGCGTTGGTGACAAATTTATAAGCGCATATATGATATCTGAATACCACAGAGAAAGAGCAAACATTTCAGATACCTGAACTGATGAAACTTCCTCATTCTCATCGGACATAGCAGCAATCAGATTTATGTCTAAGGCATGCAAGTTTGATTCGGCCATTAACTTTTCCAATCCCTATCCTTTAACAAGATTTGCGGGCTTTATTTCCACATCATATTCCAACAAAGCTGCAATCCACTTTCCTCGTCTTCCTTCCGGATTTGTCTGCACTAAAACATCTTTGACAGCAACGTTAGGAACATAAGCCAAAATACGAGAATGCAGAATATATACTCGAAAATCTTTCAATGCTTTCACAAGTCCAAGGGCTTGCTTCTCAATGATGTTGTATTTTAAGGCTCCATCTCTTATCGCTCGACTGAAGAAAGAAATTGGTCTTTCGTGATCATCTCTTTTCTGCAAAAACACAGCTACCATAGTATGCTCCGAAGCGAATGAAAACAATATAAAATCCTGAGTGTAGTCCGGGCTGATTAGAACTGGAGCTGAAGAAAGAGCCAATTTGACTAAATTGAAAAATTTTACAACCTCTTCCATGCATTTTACTTGGTTGTCCTTCTTAAGCATGTTTGTAATCTCTCTTAGGTGTTCAGCAAGATTAGGGACGAAGCGGCGTAGAAAATTCATTTTACCATTGAAGGATTGAATCTCTTTCTTATTCCAGGGAAGATCGATTTGCTGGATTGCTTGTACGTGTGCTGGGTCAATACGAATGCCATCTTTTGAGATAATGTGCCCGAGTAGTTTGCCTTCCTCCATGGCGAACAAGCTCCTTTTCAGATTTAGTGACAGGCCATATTTTCTGTTCTTTTGAAAGGCAGTTTTCAGATGGTACATGTGTTCTTCATCAAATTTGGAAAACACCATCAGATCATCCAGGTACACCACCAAAAACACATCCTTCTCATTTGCAAAAGCCAAGTCCATTGTATGCTGAAATGTGGCACCCGCGTTCTTCAAACCAAAAGGCATTTTAGCGCAATGAAAAGTTCCCCACGGAGTGGTGAACACTGTCTTGTCTCGGTCATCTTCATGGACAGAAACTTGGTTATATCCAGAATAACCATCAAGTAGTGACATATGAGATGCTCCCACTACTCGCTGAATTATATGATCCATTTTAGGCAGTGGATAGTTATCTTTCAATGAAACGTTATTGAGATTTCGAAAAAGAATGCACAAGCGAATCTCACCTGTCTTCTTTCGTACGGGCACCAAATTAGAGATCCAATCTGAAAACCTGATGGGAACAATGATTCCTAATTTGTACAACCTATTTATCTCCTTTTCAATTAATGGAAACAGCTTTGGATTTAGCCTTCTCAACTTCTGTCTGAAAGGTTTCTGATTGGTCTTAATAGGTATAGTGTGTTGAATTATATTGGTATCATATGTCTTCAAATCAGAATAGTCCCAAGCAAACACATCGGCAAATGAAGACAACAAACTGATATATTGGGCCTTTATCCTTTGTGGCAATGCTTTAGACAGTTTTGCCATTTTAGGATTAGTAGCTGTTCTGACATTGACCTCTTCCACACCCTTCTCTATTGGCTGCAATGTTGGTTTGCGGGCTACATCATCTTGATCAAAGAGTTCTTCTAAAGGTATCAAGCCTTTAGGAATAATGTTATTCTTTAGCTGCAACACGTCCATTTGATTGATCTACACATCATCTGTACCATTATATTTACCATTATCATTTTCTACATCAATTGAAGTTTCTTTGAACTTACCTTTGTTTTGCAGAAAATCATCAATCTCCTCATCATCTTGGAAAACTTGCCAATATCTCTGATTGTACGGGACAGTTGGACGATGCTTGACATGGATTTCGAATTTATTACTGGAGTTCATTGGGATCTTCAAATTACTTGCTGCCTTAGCAAGAGCATCAACAATGCTATTTTGTACACGAGGCACACATGTCACGGTATATTCTGAAAATAATTTCAGGATGTCTAGAACTGCATTTCGGTAAGCCCGCATCCGAGGATGCTTTGCTTGATATTCGCCTCTAACCTACTTAATCACCAATTCGGAGTCGCCATATACTGCAATCCTCTTAGCATTCAGCTTTCTTAGAATTTTTAGGCCAACAATCAGAGCTTCATACTCAGTTTCATTGTTTGAACAATCAAAAGCTAATTTGTAAGAGCATACCCGCACGTTAATAGGAACTTTGTTCGAGGCGGAGAAAGGACTATATACCCAAATACCAATTCCATCCCCATCATTTCCCACTGCTCCATCAAAATTTGTGGTCCACAGACCTTCTTCCTCTTCTTGCAAGTGTTGAAAATCTGTTTGTTGTGCTTTGTTTGCTTGTTGTCCATTACTTTCAGCTGATCACTCAACGGTGTTCTGCTGTTCTTGTCCTTCTTTCCTTAAAACTCCTCTAAAATTTTCTGCTATTTCCGGAATATTTTCTGCTTCTACTAACTGACTATCGATATCATTGAAACTATCAGAATACAAAACGAAAGACTCTAAATCTGTATGTACATAATCGGATGATTTATTGGTTTCTCCTTTCTTATAATCATGTATTTCATTTTTTGTTCCCGATACAGTTTCCTCATTTGGCCAAACACCAGAATCGTTGCATAAGAGAAATCTAGTTGTAGTGTCCCTTTCAATTTCGCTACCCAAGACCTGGAAAGAAGCATGCCAAACCTGAGAGGAATATCTGCTACGACAATATCCATCAAAACATTCTTCATTGGGATTTGATCCAGACTCACAACCAAGTCTTTGATGAGCTCGATACATCTTACTCTGCTGGAATCAAATGAATAGAGATCATGGTATTGTCGGGTGACGTCTAGACCCAACTTATCCATGATAGCCTTGGGCATGATATTCTGAGAAGCTCCGGAATCGAACATGGCATTATGTAACACAAAATCATGCAATCTTAAACTGATATAAAAAGGTGGCACATCATTATCTGGAGACTCACCATTGGATGCTGGCCCAAAAATCATTTCGGGTTGATCATCTTCGACATTCACCATGTCATACATTGGGTCAAAATTCAAAATTTTAGACACTTTCCCTCTATAACTGTTGTTCCTCATTATTTTAGTTAAGGGAATGGATACCTTCAATTTAAAAATTTCATTCTCTAAATTAAAAGTGGAAATATTTTCTACCTCTTTGACTGGGATTTCTTTCCTTTCCTTTTCTTTCGATGCAATTGGCTGATTTGATTTTTCTGCTGATGGTGATTTGCTGCTATCAAGATCAACTCCTTTCCTTTCCTTTGTGCAACTGATGAATCATTCTTTGATGCCTCAACATCCTTCCTCTTCTAAATTGGTTTAACCGGCACGTCTCTGTTTCTAAGTGAATATCAATGCCGCTGGGCAGACAAAGCATTCATATAGCCTCTTTGGTACTCATCTGATTCTTCCTCCTAAACGGTGTCATTGGCTAGAATGAAATCTGCATCTTTGTGTGCAGCCGAGCTTTCTGCATACTCCTCATCCTCAGTAATATAAATAGGCAAATCATCAGGAGTAAAGAAGTGGTTTTCTTCACCTATTATATCCCCGTCTTCCTTTGACTCTGGTCCATGCACAAAATTTTGCTCCAAAGGTGGTTGTACTGGCTACGGTGCTGTATGCTCTTGGGCTCGCTGATCTCTCTGCCTTACTCTTATATTGTGGTTGTTGCTGGCCACGAAAGTTAGGATTTCTAACTTGTGGCTCAGGTTTGTCAAGTTTCACCCTTTCAAGCATCTTCTCTACCTTCCAGAGTAATTGATCTATCGAAGAAGATTCTTCTTCACCACCTTCTTTTCTACCTTTTCTCTAGCCCTCTTGGTCAGCAGATTTGCTTCAAAGCTGACAGCGATCTTCTACATGTCTTCCATTGTGGCCAGTTCTCTCTCTCTTAATTGATAAGCCATGTTAGCATCAAAACCATCCGGAAACTTCACCATGGCTAGCACCACAGGTGGCCGTAGATGATCGGGAATTTCATTATAAACATAATTGAATCTAATGTAGTAGTCTTAGACCGACTCACCAGCATTTCATTTGATTTGCTCATATTCAGCCAGAATTTGGAGAGGATTCTTTTTCACTTCCCAACGGCCTAAAAATTTTCTTTGTATGTCGGCTAAGGTAGCAATACGTGTAACCGGAAAACCTTTGAACCATTTCCTCACTTCACCTACAAATGTCTGTACAAAGAGTCTCATTGCCACATTCTCTGCATCGATCTCGTGAAGGTCACAAAAATCTTCCATTCTGTCCACATGTTGTTGAGCAGTAATGATGTTAGGAGTGCCATCAAACAATGAGATTTTGCTTTGATAATCTATGGGCATATCATCTAAAACTTGAGGCAGCGCAAGAGGTACAAAAGGAGCAGCCATCACTCTTGGTAGGTTTGGTCTTGGAGGTGTTGGAAGAGTGTGCGCAGTTTGTAGGGGGTTAACAATTGGAGTTTGAAGCTGTGTCACAATGTAATTATCAATTGACTGGTTAGCCCTTTCAGTTTCTAAGTCTACAAGAAACTGTGGATTGGGGACAGTAGAGTCAACTTCCCTTTCGGATTTGGTCTCAAACAATGATATTTCAAACTGCTCATTAAAATCTAGCTCTTCAAGATACTCAAAAATGTCAGGACATGAATGTGATTTGAACACGGGAGATATAGAGCTCTCTTGATGATGAAGTCTTGGAATCAATTTGGGATTTTCATAGATGTGAGGAGGATCTGGATCTGGATTAGCTCTGTTATATCTTCTAGAAGCTAGCGTGCTATTTAAAAAAAAAAAAAAAGGACATGAACAACTTACTCAGCCTATCAAATCCTAAACTTATTATCCGGAAGCTTAGAATTATAAGAAGTAAGGGGTGTAATTTCATCCCCAGCGGAGTCACCACTATGTTAGCACCTAAATCTACCTTAGGCTGAAAGAAGGCAAAATTCAGGGTAACCGCAAACCACACTCAGTCTGGTACCTAGCCCCACCAGAACAGGAGAGGGCTCTCTCCGTGTCACGCTCAGTGAACAAATAAACAATATGGTCTGAGATGACTTGCAATGAATATTGATTTTAGGCTAGGTAAATAAATATGAAAGAAGTATTTTGATAAATGACTGATTTTTCTAGGATGTATGGGACCAAAGAACAGCATGAGCAGAGAATTTAACACAAAGGCACATATTACTTTGTGAGGCAAGACAGGCAGAAAGTCTAGCAATTAAATTTGAAATAATGCAAAATGGAAAGATTGTTTAGGAGGGTAAAAAGGGCATAAATACATGAACCCTTTTCAACAGAAGAAGAACACAGAATGTGAAACTTTCCCAAAGGCAGAGCAATAAACATGAATTCTACCTTTTCTTACTTAGAAACTTTCACTAGAAATGAATATGAATGAACTGTGAAACATAACAAAATACATATGAAACAGAAAGAAAATACATTTGCTAAAATCACACCACATGAATCTCATGAACCAGAGCCATAGCCTTTCATTAAATTCTCTGTCAAAATGTACAAAGAGTAACAGAGTTTCTCTCCCACAGTCTCCCAGAAATTCCAAACAACCCTTTGCAAATGGTTGTTCATGTAATAAATAGACTTTGCCATCAGGAAATGGAACGACCCAAAGTTGGGGAGTTTTTTAAATCATTACAAACTGGAAATGAAAAGAAAACCATTAGTGACAGGTGCAGCGTTACAAAAATAACAAAACTGTAGCGTAGATTTTTTGGGTGACTACTCGCCTTCCTTTTGCCACTTGGATAGAAGCCAACCTTTAGTGAAAATGCTTTTTAAACTTTGCCTTAGGTGCCGGGAAAAATGTATTGTAAATGAACGAGCCCACATGGATAAAATCGCAAATCGAAATTTTGCAGAGCGGAAGTGATTTTGGCCTTTGGGTCTCTGTGTGCCACGCTCCCTCAGTGCACCGCGCCCCTCTGCATGTGCGTCGTGCCTGTGAAAACACCTCCAACCTCACCCAAAACGCATGCTAGCTCTCACAATCACTTTGAAATGCTTCTCTTTGTCCTTGGTGTGCAAGATGACATTGAGTCTTATGAAAAATCTATATAAAGACATTGGAGTCATGGTTTTGATTTTTGTTTCTTCAAAACCCACTTTGGAAATGTTTTGTCACTTTTTCCATGATTTAAGGCAACTATGTATTTCACTTCTCCTTTTTAAATTTTTGACTACAATGATGAAATTTTTGGCACTTTTTTGCAGGGGTAGCTGACATGGAATTTGGCTGAGGAAACCATGATTGCGCCTGAAGAGATCAACTGGGCTTTTTGAAAATTATTACAAATGACACACTGTTGACTTTTCTTCAAAACAGAGTTTTGAAGAACAGTCGTAATCTGTCAACATGACGATGAAAATCTTTAAATCACAACTTTGTAAGGGCCTCCCTCTGGCCTGCATGGCTTTATTGGACATGGTTGAAGACCAAATTGACTAATCCCTAGACCTAATGACTAAAATGACTCTTGTCCATTAAAAGATCAAACATTGACTGTCATGGAATTTAATAAACATTGATGAAAAGACCTAAGCCAGTAGGTGCGAGGCATGAGGGGTAAGGGATAATGACTGACAAGACCCTCCCGTCAGATTATGGCATGCCCCTAGCGAAATGAAGTTGAGTGGATGGAGCGAGACACCTAAAAATGAAATGCAGAAAGAGTTTTGATCTCTGACGGAGGACTGACAAGATCGACTCTAACAACTTCCATGCCATCAAATGCCCTTGCAAAGGATCTAGTTATTTCCTTGTGGTACCTGTCAAATTTTTCAATAAAACACAACCATCCAGCCTTTTGTAACATCCCCTTGAGCTGCGGATATCCATCCATTTATTTTACCCCTACGGGCTCAGTTCTAACAATAAGCCCCATATCCTTTGTTCTCGATTACTCTTTAAAACTACTCTCACTGTCTATAAAATGGTTATTGTGTATAGAAACAGAATGACTGTGTAAATATGAAGATGGAAAGACTGTATGTATATGGAAACAGAACGACCGTGGACATGGAAAAAGAATGACTGTATACACGAAATGGCTGTGTAAATATGAGCAAAAAAAACTTAAGAGTTGGCATGTAATAAATAAACAGTCAGGGTTTTTAGAGTCGTAGATAGGTAGGTCATGTCGTTAATCTGACCGTTAACAGATGTAGCTATGGAGGACCTATTAAGTACAAGTTATGGAGTTTGAAGTGGAGATTAGTTATGAAGGAATCATTGGACCGTTTTTCATTGAAGGCAGAAGATATGGCGGATACATCGTGGCGGTCAAATCACATTATGGTTAATTAAGGAGACATGTGATCATACATGTTATATAAGCTCATGTTTTCAAATTTCTTTTTGAAATAAATTTTTGCATTTACCTTTGGAACCTTTACCTTCTACTTGCTAATATTTTGATGTTTGATCCATAGGTACTTTAGGCATGATTGATCTTCAAAATTGTTTTTTTCTTCAATTACCTGCTATTAAGCCCCAAAACTACCTCTCTTCCAAGCATTTTCTCAAACCCATTCTCTTGTATTTTCCCATGTTAGTGCCTCCTAAGCTATCAAAAGTTGTTACATGTTGATTTCAGGAGTATATTTGAGTGATTTTCAAATTATGTCATTGTGTGTGCTATTTTATCTAGGTTTTGTTTATCAGCTACGGAATGTAGCCAGTTTCCACAGCTAACTCACAATTCCGTAGCCGTTTTCATTGTTTTGTAGGTTACATGTGTCGGTAGGAGAAATGAGACACATGGGTAGCTCAAGAATGATCCACACATGGATGAGGTCCTATTTTCTTATCCAAATTCGTAAGGAAAGGTACTGGTCAAAGGGTGGTCAACAGAGAGTTCTATGTCAACTAGGACTTTGTTCCTGCACGTAAAAGAAGCCCGAAGTTGTTCCTGAACTCGTGGATCCATTTTTTCCACTTGTAGGCCATCTCCATAACGCAATCCAACATCCACCTCGCATAGATTTACTGCTCATGGAAACCGAGACGCTGAATCCTCATATTTTGACCTGTTCACGTGTCTATTGCTGAAGAAATTTCTTTGAGATATAGTTATCTATTTTCTCTATAAATACAAGCATTTGCAACACAGATAGTTAGTTCTTGATACTCTTGATATAGCATTATTTTGTTGTTGTGTAATTGAGAGACATATTCCTCCATTTCATAATACAAAACTCTGTTTTTTTCACATGGTTGTTTAAGCATGGTTTGAAGTGACAACATGTTAGTCCAAAGCTGTGTAGAGGGCCCCTGTGTAGCTGAGGTCCCTTCCTTTGTTTTGTATAGTTTTTCATGTATATTTTATATTATTTGAGCTGTACATTTCTCATTTTTTTCTTATGGTTTTAATCGTTCTAATCTTGTACATGTTTTTGCGGCTTGTTACATTATCTACTATCACTGATCAGTGCACGTCAGAATAGGTCTTTAAGTCTGGTTATGCTCGAGCTTCTTAATGTAGTTTTTACATCAAGTGGTGATTTGAGACTTGATTCCTCTGCTAAACTTTAGTTTTCAATTCTAGTTGTTTATGATTTTATTTAGTGAGATTTGTTTACTGCTTAAGATAGTGTAGACATCAGTTCTTCATGCTCTATGATGATATCTTCGGAGCCTTTAGCTTAACCCTGTTTTTAGAAGTTAATTAGCAAGATATTGTGATTATAGGTGAAGTAATTAATTTTTCTTTCATTAGTAAGCAAGTAGATAGTTTAGATGTCAGTTCTTTCATGCTATATGATGATATTTCTGGAGTTTTTAGCTTAACCCCATTTTAGAAGTTAATTGATGAAATATTGTGATTATAGATGAAGTAATTGTCTTTTCTTTCATTAGTGTGTAATTTAGATGTCATTCTTTTCATGCCATATGATGATATTTCCGGAGTCTTTAGCTTAACCCCGTTTTAGAAGTTAATTGACAAAATATTGTGATTATGGGTGAAATCGTTGACTAGTTTCCAATTTCTTTACTTTTTGGTTTTGAGTGTAACAGTTTATCAGATTTCAATTCTGAAAATAGGATGGGCAACAAAGATAGTAACCTCATTTTTAGTACTTCATTTTTAGTGATTTATGTAGCTACATGTTTACACTCTCATTCAAGTTCTGATTTTGTAGACAGCATGTTTTGAGATCTTTTAAGTTCTAAGTTTGGAAATTATCATAAGAAGCATAAACCTTGTCTTCAATTCTACATCCACACTTGATCTTTTAAAATATTCTTAAAACTTTAGACTAGGATTTCCATTTGCATTAAAACACTTTAGGAGAACAACAAGAAAATAACCCCAAAACAAGATAAAACTAAAAACAGTGAGGTAAGAAAAGGGTTGTCTAGCACATATAGTGCACTACACTTCATCAGTTTATGACTCTCAGTTTGATAACTTATGTAGCAATTTAGGACACACTAAATTCACTAAACATTTTGGTGCCATTGCTGGGGAAGTATAACTAGGTAGCCTATCTCTTACATTAAAAAAAAGGGAAAATTAATAATTTCTTGAGTATCCTCTCCTCTTGCACCTAGTGTGATCTAAAGGATCAGAAAAGAGAATTATTAGTTCAATAATTTCTTGAGTATGCTCTATTCTTGCACCTAGTGTGATCTGGAAGATCAGAAAAAGGATTATTAAGCCCAATTAAAAAATCATAAAAAAAAAAATGACATGCATAGAGAAAGAGATTCTAGGGGAAGGTTTATAGCTAGGGGCAAAATTTTGATTTTTACAACTCCAACTACTTCAAGGAATAGACAAGATACACCTCCATCCTATACTCATACTCCTAGCCTTAGGATTCCTATAATTCAAGGGGAAGCAACTGAATTAGAAGATTCTCCCACTCCATCTACTAAATCTGACCTAGGAAAAGAACCCTTCTTCACCTCCATAGGGGAGCCTATTGTAGTGGAAGAACTAGAATTACCTAGAGAAGAAGAGGAGGTAGAAACTCTCTCTCATCAACCATTAATAGAGGAACCAAAATATTATGAGGAAACTATCATGGCAGAAGAGGTACAAGATGGGAAATTTTCACTATTTGGAGGAGGGGGTAGAGGTAGAGGTAGAGGAAATAATGGAGGTGGTAGAGGTAACAATGGAGGAGGTAGAGGTAAAAACGAGAGAAATAGGGAAGGAGATAACTCATTTTGATTCCCTATAGTAAATGAGGAAACCCATACAACAATGAAAAACACTTCACCATCTGTCCTCCCAAAATTTTATGGATTGCGAAGTGAGGATCCTAAAACATTTGTATTTGAGTTTGAAGTATTATGCCAAACCCATGATTATTTAGAAGACTCTCAAAAACTCAAATTCTTCCCTTCAACATTGAAAGGGGCTACTCTAAAATGGTTAATGGGTTTAGTCACTCAATCTATTAGGACTTGGAATGATATGAGGCAGGAATTTTTGGATAGATACCTGGATTATTGTATGCCTACTAATCATAACGATGAGGTATTCAAAATGATGCAAAAAGAAGATGAGAACTTAGAGGATTTGCTTGAGAGGTTTCAATACAACTTAAACAGAGAAAAAATGAACAATTTGGATGAGGAAACCGTGAAAGCCCTTTTATTGAAAGCCATTAGAGGTGAATGGATAGATATTTTAAACATGATGAGGAAGGGAGACATCTCTCAACTTCCACTAAGTGACATAATAGAACTATGTGTCCATCTCTCAAGGGAAAATCTAAAACTGGAAAAGGGCCTAGAGGTCCTTCTCTTATTAGAGCAAACAAATCTGCAACTGGGACAATAAGTAGGGTAGAAATTGACAATATGCTTGATGAGTTCAAAACCAACATTCTAGGGAGCCTTAGTGAACAGCTAGACACCCTCAAAATTCAAAACAAGTAGAAAATAGAATCTGATGCCTTAGCCATATTTTGCCCAAAATGTAGAAAGAAACATGCTCTAAGAGAATGTCCCTTAGGTGAAAAAGTTGTCGAAACATGTATGATTTGCTTGGAAAGTCATGAGACCAAGGATTGTCCTTCAATCCCAGGACTCAAAGTTGTCTTTCATGAGGACCCAAATTCTGTAGAATCTCTTTCCTTTGTTTCAAGAAGACCTTGGCAAGGGAAACAAAATCAAGGATTTAACAATCCAATGAATTTTCATCCCCCACCAACTTGGAATTCTTGGCAACAACCTTGGCCTCAACCTCAAAATCAGTATCAATCTCAATCATGGGTACAAGGGGTACAAAATCCTTATGGGAGATTTGCTCAATATTATCAATATCCTCCATCTTATCAGGGCTATCCTCCCCCACAAAACCAACAACAAAATTTACAACTTCCAAACCAAAGCCCACAACTTTCATTGCCATTTCCACAACAACAACCTCCTCAACAAAATCAAAATCCTCAACTCTTGCTTCCATTTCAACAGAAGCCAAATCAACTACTAGCCCAACCATTAACAAATCCCAACAAAAAAAACACTCAGAATGCTTACATGGTAGAAGGACAACAATTTCCTACCTATATGATTGTTCCTCTAGATCTTAATGATGTTCAACTTAGATCTGGTAGGATTTTAGAAAAGGAAAAACCTTCTATAGATATTCAAGAGCAAAATGCTTCTGAGGAGGATTAAGTCAATAAAAGTTATGAAGAAGAATCCCTTCAAAACCCAACCATTCAGAAAGGAAAACAAAAAGAGTTAACCCCCACAACTCCTATAATTGAGCAACCTGCATCTACATCCACACCTCCTTTTCCTAAGAGATTACAAATTGACAAGGGGGTGGAAAAACAAATCTTGTTGCCTGACTATGATTTCCTAGATGAATTAAAGAATGTCTGTATCAAGATTCCCTTGCTACAAGCCATTAGAGAGATTCCTATTATAGCAAATACAATAAAGGAGTTGAGTATCAAAAGACCAGGTAGGAAACCATGAGACACAAAAAGAATCCACCTGGTAGGAAATATAGCAGATATCATGATGGGAAATATTACCATGCAGAAATATGTGGATCTAGGTAGTCCAATTGTCAGGACACACATAAATGGAATAGAAATTCCAAATACATTGATTGACTTAGGAGCTACTATAAACATTATGAGTAGACAGACTATGGAACAGCTTAAGCTTCCTAATCTTCTTTTCACACCTACTTTACTGCAACTTGCAGATAGATCAGTAATCAAACCAGATGGTGTACTAGAAGATATTTCAGTCCCCTTAGATTCTTGGGAATATCCGGTGGATTTTATGATTCTGACTCCCAAGAATAATCTAGGAGGACACCCACTTATCTTAGGAAGACCTTGGCTAGCCACAACTGATGCTTTTATTAGTTGTAGATCTGGTGACATGTACATTTCTAATGGTAGTTCAACAAAGAAATTTACTTTGTATCCTCCAGCAAAAGCAATCATAGAAGTAGGAGACAATGAATGGGTCGATGATGAAGATGCTATACAACCTGTCTTTACTCTCTTTAAAGTTAGTGAGGATAGTCAAATCTTGAAAACATTAGAAAATTTTGAAACATCTTCAGAATATGATCACACACAATTTCAATTAGATTTTGATATTGAATACTTGTCATCAAGGTAAATGTCTGTCTACTCTATGGAAGAGTTTGGCAGTTCTACATTTGAAATTTTTCTAGGTAAAACATTGAATATTAACAAAAACTTGGAAAACTTACAACAAGAAGAGCTAACCAAAATCTTACAACAACATTTTGTTGCATTTGCATGGGAGTATACTAATATGAAAGGTATTGACCCTAAGACTTGCATTCATCATATCTATATTGAGGAAAATAGTAGACCAATCAGACAACCTCAGAGAAGGATGAATCCAAATCTTAGGGAAATTGTGAAAGAAGAGCTCCAAAAATTACTCAATGTGAACTTCATTTACCCAATCTCAGATAGTCGATGGCTTTCTCCCTTGGTGATAGTACCCAAACGGAATGGTAAATGGAGGGTGTGCATTGATTACAGGGAATTGAATAAAGCAACCTTGAAAGATCACTTTCCTTTTCCCTTTATCGATCAAGTATTAGATACATTAGCAGACAAAAAGTATTTTTCATTTTTGGATGGTTTTAGTGGTTATAATAAAATTCAGGTAGCACCTGAAGATTAAGATAAAACCACATTTACTTGTCCATGGGGAACTTTTGCCTACCGAGTGCTTCCTTTTTTATTATGTAATACACTTGCAACATTCCAAAGAGTAGTACTAGGAATTTTTTCTGATCTAATCCATGATTGTGTAGGGGTATATATGGATGATTTTACAGTCTCTGGTAATACATTTGAAGAATCTTTGGAAAATTTGGAAAAAGTCCTTATAAGATGTAAAGAAACAAACCTTTCATTAAGCCATGAAAAATTCTTTATGATGTTTACATAAGGTATTGTTTTGGGACATCATATTTCAGGGGATGGGATTAAAGTAGACAAATCCAAAGTTGAAGTCATCTCCAAGTTACCTATTCCAAATTGTCAAAATGATGTTAGAAGTTTTCTAGGATTTAATGGATATTATAGAAGATTTATAGAAAACTTTACCAAAATAGCATTTCCACTCTTCAAAATACTTACAAAAGACTGTGAATTTAAGTGGAGTCCTGATTTCCAATCAGCATTTGAAGCTTTGAAAACAAGAATATCTGAAGCACCTATCTTAAGAGGACCAAATTGGAAAATTCCTTTCCATATTTCTACAGATGCTTCAAATACGTTGTATTGGGACAAAAAGACTTGGTTCCTTATGCTATTTATTATACCAGTAAAAATTTGACTCCCACTGAGTTGAATTATACTGTGACTGAAAGAGAGTTCTTAGCTATTGTTCATGCAATTAATAAGTTCAGACATTATATAACATGCTATGAAACTTTTATTCATACTAATGATTCTGCAATTAGATATCTGATGAACAAAAATATTACTAATGGCATAGTTACAAGATGGCTCCTACTTTTACAAGAATTCAATATTACTGTGTTAGATAGACTAGGGAAACAAAACACAATTGCTGATTTCTTATCTAGGATTCAAAATATCAAAGAGGACTCTCCCGTAGAGGATAAGTATCTTGACGAATACTTATTTTCAGTAACTACTAAAATTCCTTGGTTTGTGGATAGGCTAACTATTTGGTTACAGGGAAACTACCTCCACATTTATTTCCCATTGAAAGAAGAAAGATTATTCAGGATAGTTCAAGATATTCATGGATTTTTAACGAATTATTTAAAACAGGGCCAGACTTTGTGATCAAAAGATGTGTCAGGGAAGATGAAATGCTTGATATTCTCAAAGCGTGTCATGATGAACCATGCAACAGACACTTTGTTGACAAGAGGATAGCCTATAAAATCCTTTCTTTAGGATATTATTGGCCGTCCCTCTTTAAAGAAGCAAAACAATATGTCAAAAGGTGTGACAACTCCCAAAGGGTAGGGAAATCTACCCCTCAAATGAGATGCCATTATGACCTCAGGTACTCATCGAACCCTCTAAAAAATGGGCTTTAGACTTTATTGGACCTATTAATCCTCCATCCAAGCAGAAAAAGTATATATTGGTATGTACTGATTATGTCACTAAATGGGTAGAAGCCAAAGCATTATTTTCTGCTACTGAAAATACAGTAGTTAATTTTCTTTATGAGGATATTTTTACTCACTTTGGTGTTCCAAGAGAAATTGTGACAGATCAGGGAAGTCAATTCACATCCAGAATGATGGAGAATCTTATGGAAGAGTACAAGGTCAAGCATAGGAAATCCACTCCTTATCATCCAAAAGCAAATGGTCAAGTGGAGTCCAAAAATAAAGTAAGTGAAGGAATCATTACCAACACTATGCATCTACACAGAAGAGATTGGGCAGAAAGGCTTCATGAAGCCTTATTGGCTTATAGAACCACATGGAGGAACACAACCGGAAACACTCCCTATGAACTTGTATATGGGAAGGAAGTTCTGCTCCCCATTGAGTTCCAAGTTAAAACTTTCAAGATGGCATTTTAGTGGGGAATGGATCTATCAGAAGCTCAAAAGCATAGACTGGAGCAGTTGAATGAACTAGATGAGATCAGATAAGAAGTAGCTCAAAGAACTGATCTAGTTCAGCAGCAGAGAGCTAAGTGGCATGAAAAATACATCAAGGACAAAAAATTTCAAGAAGGAGATTGGGCATTGCTATTTATCAAAGTTCAAAGATTTTCAAGGTAAATTTCAGATTCATTGGCTTGGGCCATATGAGATTGAAAAAGTTTTTAGCAATGGAGCGGTAAGAATCAAAACTATTGATGAGCATCAAATTCCTCTCATTGTGAATGGTCATAGATTGAAGATCTATCATAAGCCACTCTCAAAGGAGGAGTTTATCAAAACCTTTCAAGATAATTCTGCAATGAGACTGGTGAAGAAGAATCATTCTTCTCCACCAGCCTAGTCTTTTT